>CAJUYI010002529.1:0-30711 GCA_910591695.1 Galerucella pusilla | reverse complement strand
TATATACAGGGTGTACAGAAACTATTTTATTTTATGGTATATCAGTACTAATTAGCACTTAAGTGTCAGCTTTTGGAATTGTCACATGCATCTACGTTAAAATGGCAAAGTGCCATCTACTTTTGACCTAAACATTTAATAGAAACAAATATATAAGAAAAGCTTCATGTTGCCAAGTGAATTTGTTCAAAAATGTTGATTACGAGTATATTTTTGTTTTTTTAGTTATATATATGAGCCAAACACGTGGATTTAAAATTATACTGTGAAAACATTAAAACATTTTGATCAATACAATATGTCCCCCTAAGTTGGAATCATATGGAAAACTTTTTTATTATTCATTTTAGGGAAAAAAGTTATTCTTCATAAAAATTTTCGGCTTTACCTAAAAACTATAATACACTCATCAAATATCAAATCTTTTAAGTCGTATACGAGATTTGTCAAAAAATATGAGTTTTACTCATGAGTAAAGTAGGTACCTTCAAGTTTGACAATATCGAAAAATGTTACTGAAAAAAGTTGGATATATGTCGAAGCATTAGTATGAGTAAAAATTAAATTCATATTTGTTTCTAACATTAATATGATGTTAATTTTATAACTTTGTCCACGACCACCTAATAATAAGTCAATATTTTACCTCCTAACTAAAGGTATATGGTACCCATATATCAACTGTCGTGAATTATGGTTCATAATACAATGTAGTGTATTATGGTTCATAATTCACGACTAGAGATGGGGGTACAATATGAAATAAACTATTAAATCTGTGTATTTTGTTCAGGAAATTTGTTTCTGACATATATCGTATCTATAAAATATTGTAATTTTTAGTATTGATACTTTTCATAACAATATTTTCTAATATTGAGTATTTTAAAACAAGATATTTATAACGGTACGTTGTATTGATACTTTCTACAGTATCGCCCATCTCTATATATGTCAAATTATTTGAAGTAGCTGCCACAACATTTTGAGGTTAGTAATATGCCAAATCGCTACTGACTTTTATTTATTAATAAATAAATTAAGTGTCGTGGACAAAGTATAGTATTCTACTCGCAATTTATGGCCATAATTCACTTGGTTGACTTGCGCCCCTCGCCTGCGGCTCGTGACGCAAACGTCACCCATCGTGAATTATGGCTATCATAAATTGCTCGTTTAATAATATACTATAGTGTTTGAATGTATATTAATTTTATTATTTGCAAAATAAATCAATATGCACTTATTTCGCGTTTTTAATGCAAAATCATTAAAATAGATGGCAAACCTGAAAGATTATCATGTGTTTCGTAATCACAAGAGATAAATATTCATACATAATAGAAACATTAGTAAAAAATAAAATAATCTGAAGTTTCAATTTAAATGCATGTAATTACATATTTAATCTTAATTTTTAATTTTGATCAACTTTTTTTAGTAACATTTTTCGATATTGTCAAATTTAAAGATATACTTTACTCTTGAGTGAAACTCATATTATTTGACAAACCTCGTATACGACTAAAAAAATTGATATTTGATGACTGTATTTTAGCTTTTACATAATGCAGAACTTTTTATGAAGAACAACAAAATTAATAATAAAAAAGTTTTTCATATGATTCCAACTTAGGGGGACATATATTGTATATAAACAAAAAATCTAATGGGTCTTGACAGGTATGAATGATAGCAGAAAGTTATATGTAGCGGAGTGCGCCAACAATTTAAGAAAATTGCAAATAAAATTTTATACAAAAAACTTGGTTAGAGATGGAGAAACTATGGAGTCAGAACATTTCATAGGTACAAATTGATAAAAAACGAGAAAATTAGATGTTTTATAAATCAGATATTACATTGTAGTTTTTTTGACTACGGTAAGCAGTGAACGTGTTAATGAGTATTAATAAGTATTTGAAATGAATCAAATTACCTTTAGATTTGTTTGCATCTGTGTATGCAAAACCAGGTGATTGTCCAGTCTTCCTTCCAAATAAGCCGTGTAAATTTGGACCAGTTTTGTGTTTACCGCCGTTTTCTAATGTATGACATTGTTCGCACCTTTGTTTGAATACTTTTTTGCCTTTTTCTACGTCGCCCATTTTATTCTAAATTGATTTATACTATAAAATAAATAACATCCTTCATTACCTACTCACAAAAGATTAAAAAATATAAATATGTTATCAGTATTTATAGTTGAAAATCTATAAATTATTATTTGAAAATGACCTTGAAATTAAATCGACCAAAAATATTTGCTTAAGTAATATAGTGATCTATATCTAGTCTCCATGTAGTGATCGTTACGTGTAGATAGACGTCAGATCCACGTGACTTAGGACGTAAAAAGGAACTCTTTTTTGACCCTGGATATTGGAATCATATCAGCTGCCTTCTGACGGTTAAACCAAAGCGTGACGTCTTAGTTAATAAACACGTGCAGTAGTGCAAAAGTTCGATGATCTTAACAATTTCATGGCGGGAAGTACTTATGCAACTCACATTATTTTTATAATTAAGTATCACGACTTTGACTGTGACATTGAATTTCTATTTAATTAATTTAAAAAAATATTTCAATTCAAAACGATGAAATATAATAACAATCAAGCCTTAAAAAAATCAAAACAATCGAAAGTCTTTTAAAAAATTACTAATTTCCAGCAATCTTTAAAAAAATAAGTTTAAAACTACCTATTAAAATTAGCACACACAACTTACAGGTATCTAAAATATAGGGCATTGGGTCATTACGTAACGTTTTCAAGCTTAGACTTTTTATAACTTGAAAATACTTTACATACCTAGCTTGAATATTTAAAAAAGTATCAGAAACTTACGTTGTTATATACTAAGTAACTTGAGCACTTATATGCAGGAATGATAAAAACAAGTCTTATTTTTAATCAACTTTTCACGACAGCAATCATCTTATCAATGAAAATACACCCTGCAGAGCAGACTCTATATTCCTGGTTGTCCTTGTTCAATGCTATGGCTAGCGCACATGTCTAAACGATCACCTATTACAAGGACTTGGGATATGGTATTCAAATAATTCCCGCCAAAAAGGGTTATTGCAGCACCTGTTTTTTAGGTTGATGAGTCTGGTTATCTGACATAATTGTTGTTTGAGTCATTATTCAAACAATAAATGAAGCTTTATTTACGAAATAACATTCTTTAACATACATTTAATTAGTTTTGGATGATCTCGATCCATGAGCTGGTGAGTTACTTAGGACCATTACTCTATAGATGTCTCCACCACAACAATATCTAAGTTTATAGAATCCCATTATAACTTTCTCAGTAACCAATTAGTTTATTAAAATTTTTTTTGTTTTGGATCTTAAAAGCATAATTAATTAAAATTATAATGTAAAACAACAGATAGTCCAATTGAAATCATCTATGGAGAGATCTTTAATTCACGATGTCAGATTGAACGCTTGATAAAGTTATAGATAGATGGCGCTGTTATAATATAAAAATGTTATAAGTCACCGACACATGCTTGACTGTGATACGTACAAATACAAGATATTTATATCACCATATGTACTTGCTTCGGCAGTACATATACTAAAATTGGAACGATACAGAGAAGATTAGCATGGCCCCTGCGCAAGGATGACACGCAAAATCGTGAAGCGTTCCACATTTTTTTGTGATTTTAAATTATAAAATTTTTCAAAATTTTATATCCTCTATTTCAGTTTTCGATAATTCGAAGACAAAAACTTTTTAAGGAAAAATCAAGAAATTTTTTCCATTTAAAAAATGATGGTCGCGCTATATTTGCTAATAGGATTTTCTGAATCATTTAATTACCAAGAAATAAATATTTTTGATTCATATATTTTCGATTACTAAAGTATAAAGTGTTGCCTATATTTAGGTGCTGTCAGTCGAGACCATGTGATTTTATATCATCCTTGGAATTATTTTTCATTCAACGATATCAGTCAATAAATTTTAACAGTTGAGGTATATAATTATAAAAAAATTATCTCAGAAAAATGTTCAATCTATTTTATTCCATTTTCTGGAATAAAATGAAAGAATAGTTAAGAAATTGCTCTGACACAGGAGTAGGTACACGTACCATAGCTATGGAAAAGCGCAATATTCTTTAAATCATATGAAGGTTGAGTTTACAATTAAAACGACAAACTGGCTAGATTGTAATCGGTAGCAGCCGATTTGAATTGAAATCATACTTCAAAGATGAAACTATTAAACGCTGGAACAACGAGTGCTAATGCACTATTCAAAATCTAAACTATTCATATAATAATACCATTGATTAATCAATGATAATACAAAGTGTTTTCATCTATCATATACCTACCTAATTGAAGTTAACTTGAACATTTATTTGTAAATTTTTGAATTTTTTTTAGGAATATAATATGTATTACACTGTGTAACCGCTAATGATCTTGCAGGTCGATGTGGATGAAAAAAATTAAAACGAAAGAAAATATTTCATTAGTTTATTAACAAATCAAATGAAAAATGCAAAAGTCAGAAAAGGATATTTACTGTCTACTATATAGGCAACTAGCATTACACGGGATTATTGTACGTAGAGCCCTAATTACCAGCAAATTGATTTGGCTGTGAAATAAAAATGTATTTGAAGTCCAATTTTACATAAATTGTTAGTTATTCAACTCTAAATATAAAAAAATATGGAATAAAACATAGTAGAATGTTTAAATAATACACTTACAGATAGAAAAACAATTAGGTACAGTATTTGTATTCAATATTTTTGTTAGTGTTTATGTGTTTGCCAGACTATTGATTTTTTAAATATTTCCTAGTAGCCCACTGCTACTTTTTGGAAAATAAACCACATTTTTTCCATAAGTAGTTTAGATTCCCAAAAAGAATAACAAAAAAAAAGTGATTATAGTTACCACAAGAAACAAACAGAAGTTAATATTTTCTACTAATTACAGAGGACCCTCATTATAGAAAAAAAATTACTATTCTGACATGACTCATGAGCAAGCGTAATATTGATATCTACGCATTTACTGCTTTTCATACTTAAATAAAAGAGGTCTTTCTTCCAATACAAATCTGCGGCGTCGGTTTGATATTTAATCGAATAAAACCCGAGATTTATTAACGAAAAATTATTAATAACTAAAAACTTATTAGTGAAAAGTGTTAAGAAAGTGATTGAAGTGCCTTGGTATTGAAAATAGTTTATCTATCTATGCAGTTTTAATGTAAGTTTTTATACATTTTTTTGGCATAGCTATATAACCCCTTTGTGAGAATAGGGCATTCAATTTCTATACATAAATCATATTATATAGAATAAGGCAATTCATATTAAGAATTTAAAAATTTTATATTAATTATACCAGACAATTTAATTTGAATTAAAACTTGCATTTTATTCAAATCAAACCTTTGACTAGATTATCCAGTCAAAGGTAATTCGAACCGTAGATAACCATTAGAACTAGGTAAACTGAGTACTGACTGAATGTTCCAGGAAAAATTGTATATAGGTATATTAAATTTATCGTTTTCGCCTCGAAATCTGAGGTTTGATATTGCTCAGCTTTTTTACACCACTTTTTTTACAGGTTTGACAACAATGATAACACGAAAACTAGGTACTATTCATCAAGGTAGGTGAGTATTACAACACTGAGAATATCAAAAATATAATTAGCTGAAATCAGTTATGTATGAAATATTCGTTTATTTTCTCTTTGGAACCTTTTCCAAACAGGAAAACTAGAATTTTTTTTGCGGAAACCAGTAACAAGAGAATACGTTTCTGTTTTTTTAGAGAATTTTCTTAACATAAACACGAGAAAATTCTCTTGCAGAGAGATACCAATTTCATTTGATTATAAAATATTGTAGAATTTATAATGATTCTAATTCTAACTATTTATACTCGGCAATTGGACTCATAACAGTCATAACATTGGACTCGCTAAACAGACGTGTACAAAAAAGTTCGACAGGTTTTTACCTGTGGTTAAGATATGAGCTCTATTATTGCTAGCATAGGCGTAGCAAAAAAGGGAATGTTTAAATTAAGTAGGTATTTATTTTGTGATAAGTTATAACTGAGCGGTCTTCCTAAAATTAGGCAGGGCAAAACATTACGTTTTAATGTAAAGGTGTTCTAAATGACAACATAGCCGACCTAACCTAGTTTGAAAATAGTTATTTTTCACCAGAAAAAGTGTTTAGGTAAGTAAGACTTCTTAAACTTTTTTATTTTTAAAATTTTGTACTTACCTCCTCTTTGGATTTACTCTTTTACATATAAACCAATTTGTGTTAGTGTATATACAGGGTGAATCGCGACCAACGGGATGGAGGTTTATAGCGAAACGGTGAAAGTTTTAAAATATTTTTCACTTTAGTAGTTTGTACATTCATATAGGCTACATTTTAAAATTATTTTGAAATATACAGGATGTTCCAATAAAGTGTGGCGTATCAAAGTTATATTTTTTCTTATGGGATACCCTATATTTTATTGCATTATCTGATTGCCCCTAAAAAATAAAGTACTCCTTCATAATGGTTCCCTATACCTGAATACAGAGGGTTCCGAGTTATGCTGACTTTTTTAAAAATGTGAGCATTTAGAAAAAAATTAATAACTCATTGATATAACAAATTCTAGCGAATATTCTCTTACATCTAAATAGTTGGACATTTGTTGAATGTATTTCATGATTGAGTACTAAATATCTATTAACAGGGTGTTCAGAATTTTCAGTTTAATTATTGCATCCTTCAATGGGTAATATCGGGCTTAATTTAAATGGAACACCCTGTATTTTGATAATTCACCATGTTCAAAAAAATGTCCTCTTTCGAATGGTATAAGGGTGTCCTATACCTAGATATTATACTTTTCGTGCAATTTACAATTTTCTTAAATTGTATGGAAAATCGAGTTTAAAACAAAAAATTCATACAAATCTCATCGGTACCTAACTTATTGACATGTCATTTTATAACATTTCTCTGTTAATTCTCTGAAGAATTTTGCATTAGTTTTAAATTTTATTGCTACGAAAAATGAAGCAGTACCTGTTAAACGGAAGAGTCGACATGATTCTTTGCATTGGGGAATGTTCAGAAACTTGTCTCCTAGCATCTAGAGTTTTTGCTCAAAAGTACCCTGATAGAATTCACCCAAAGAAGGAAGTTCTCGAAAGACTGATCAATAGATTTCGTGATACTGGTAGCGTTGCATACGAGAAGGTGACCAAAACTAAACCAGTTACTGGCGACAACGCCAACGAATTTGATGTACTGCTGTCGGCTACGGAAAATCCTTATACCAGTAATAGAAATATTTCAAGTGAATTAGGAATGAGTCAAATGAGTGTGTAGAATACTCAAGAAAAATCGATACCATCCGTATCATATCCAACTACACCAGCAGATGACAACAGGATTATGATAAACGTTTAAATTTTTGTTTATGGACTTTGGATAAAGTTGGAGAAGTTCCTGATTTTTTCAATAATGTCTTGTTTACTGACGAATCAACTTTCCACAATAATGGGTTAGTTAATAGACATAATTTTCATTATTACGAAACAGCAAACAAACATTTATTCCGCACTGTTGATCGCCAACACCGATGGAGTGTAAACGTTCGGGGAGGTATTGTGGCGAGTATGTTATCGGCCTGTATTTTTTTGACGGACACCTAGATGGTAGAAAATTTTTTTTTTTTAAAATACTTCTGGATCCTTCTTGAACACCTACCACTCAGCATCCGAAAGAAAATGTGGCTACAATTGGACGGAGCTCCTGTCCACTCTTAACGTGCAGTTAGGAACTACATCAATAGAAAATTCAGAAATAAATGGATAGGTAGAGGCAGTCCTTTTAATTGGCCAGCTAGGTCACCAGAATTGACTGAGCTTTTTTCGAATAGGGTTAAATTAAAAATATTGTGTATTCTATACCCCCTACTAGTTGAAATTGAGAATTTCGAACGCTTTCGGGATTATAACACCTGATATAAATAATGTAGGTAAATCGTTGGAAGCTAGAATCACGTGTTGCATTGCACAAGATGGCAAGCATTTCGAACATTTATTATAGTAATTTTCCATTTTTTCCTTTGAATAATTTGTTGTTCGTTTTGTAGTACTCGTATTTATGTATTTGCTTTATTAAAAATGTGTTTTTGTTTTATTATGTACTCAAATACTTATCGGTAAAAAATGAGCTAGTGTACCTTTGCAAATACAAGTGTGCATATTTATTGGCAACTTCACTGTTTTTTTTACAGATCATCAGTTTAGAATTTAAACAGAATTACATATATGTTTTAAAATAGATTTACCATACAATTTAAGAAAATTGTAAATTTGCGAAAAGTATAATACCTAGGTATAGGACACCCTCATGCCATTCGAAAGAGGACATTTTTTTGAGTATGGTGAATTATCAAAATACAGGGTGCTCCATTTAAATTAAGCCCGATATTACCCATTGAAGAATCTAATAATTAAACTGATAATTCTGAACACCCAGTAAATAGATGTTCAGTACTCAATCGTGAAATACATTCAACGAATGAAACAAGTATTAAGATGTGAGAGAAAATTTGCTAGAATTTGTTATATCAATGAGTTATTCATTTTTATAAGTTTTAAAAGCTCTATTTGTGCCAATTATGGCTATTGTGGCCTAAAGGTTGAATTGCTTATAAGGAGTGACTATATAAGCTATAAAATCTACTTCAAGACCAAACCGCGCGCTCTCTTTAGGCAGCGATTACGTAATGAATGTTACATGTCGAAGCTTTAGTGGACGGTTTTAATTGCCTACTAGCTTCAATAGTGACACACAAATCGATTTTAAATCTACTTAGATGCTTATTGTCTCATTTGGGTTGCCAAAGATTACAGAATAAAATATTTTATTATGTAATCTTTGCTATTGCGTTGGAGCATCAGTTTTTCAACCATCTCACAGATTACTACATTGGCCGTGTGTAGTGGCAAAGGGCTTGGCAATGGCAACGTCGTGAGCACCCGCAAATTTATATAAGTTGCGCCCTTGAGCGCTGACGCAAGTGGTTTTACATTAAAAATAAACATATTCTAAAAAAATAATGTAAAAGTTTATTTTTAAATTATCCTCACACCGTGTTGATGTGTGTATAATAATTTAGAAATGTGTGTGTGTGTACAACAAATATATTTAATCGAGTGGTAATTCATTCAAATTCAAATATAGGTATATAAGATGTGGAAAAGTCCAACTATAATGTATAATACAATGTTATTAAATTAAGAACGGTACGATAATTTATTTGGTAATTGCATAACTATTATTGTTTGCTTATTCAAAAATATGTTTTCAATGAGGTGTTTTATTATTATCAAATTAGAGTAGTGCAGAGACGAAGTGGTCTACAATGTAAGAAATAAAAAAATAATCTCTTATATTCAAAACTATATTTTATTGCCTCTCTACAAAACTAACAATCTCCTATCTCTTTATTATTCCGATCGTTTCTATTTCACGTCTTGTTGATAACTAAACTACCTGACCCCTTCAACCCTCGTTGTACTTCCCTTTTCTTGATACTCAGCTTGTGTTTGTTTCTATATATTCAAACATTCCTATGTTGTTATTGTTATCTAGCTCGTAACGCTCGTTTGAGATTCCTCTAACGGACCTTGCATATAGGGTGGATCCAATTATATCTTACAACAACGTCTCTCTATATTAGTATATCCCAAGGTTCTCTGATCAATATTTTTCAGAAGTCCTAATAGCCTATCTACAACTAGATTCCACAATAAAGGAGATATAACTTCCACAGTGGGCATCCTCTACCTACCTGATCCACGAGTGAATCCTCTATTTTATTACCATATATACTCACCGGCAAAAAAATTCGCCCCCTAAAATTTTGCTGAAGTTCGTTGTCCAAGAACTTTCGTAATTTTTTATCGATTTCAATTGATTTTACGCCAAATTGTAGATAAATTCTTTGGTATTAAAACAAACTCCAGAAAAGTTTTCCAAAAATGTTGATAGCTTATTTATACAGGGTGAAAAAAACATGTATTTGTAGTCAAATTTCTTAACATCCTGTGGAACAGTTCGGGAAATTTGTAGAGTTTACGCTTAGTTTATTACAAAGATAATCATTTTCGCCATCTTTCACTTTTTATTCCACCTTGATATCTTGATTTCTTTTGAAGATACTCGAATTCAAATAAAAGCCTGGAATATTTTTAGGTAAAAAATTTTATTTGCAATGTTTTAAATATTCAACAGTAATTTTAAACAAAAAGAAGAACATAATTTGCAATTTTTCAATATTTCATAGGCCCACCTTTAGCAGAAATAGCTGTACCTACACGAATGTTTCTTTGAATTTCATTCCAGAGCAGATGTTCAATCGGACTTAGATCCGTGCTACATGCAGGACATTCTAATCGTTGCATATCAACCTCATTCAAATATTGCAATATTGGTTAACAATATTTGCTACATGCGGATTGCGGTCTTGCATTGTCGTTCATTAAAATGAAGTCATCTTTAACAAATAGAGCACAGAGAACTAAAGATCCCTCATATCAAATTAACATGCAGACTGTCTTGTGTCTTAGATGTTATTCTTCTAGCCAAAACTCTTATCACCCCTCTTGTTGAGAGTAAACATCTCCGAGACCCTTCTACCTGAATCCACTTATTATAGGGTAAAATTATTATTCCATGACCGAGAAGCGTTGTAACGTACATCCAATGAATTTATACTGGGTGATTACATAAGCAATATAATAATTATTTTTGGGAAACTTTTCTGGAGTCTTAATATCTAAAAATTTATCTACAATTTGATGAGGAAACAATTGAAATCGATGGAGAATTACGAAAGTTCTTGGACAACGAACTTCAGAAAAATTTTAGGCTGGCGAATTTTTTTGCCGGTGAGTGTATTATCTTCACTTTTGCTAAATAGTCAATTTAGATCACAGAGTTTACATAAGTGTTACCAAAAGCTCATTCAATGTCTATTTTCCAGCTTTCATTTCACCTTCTATGAGAGAGTAGTTGTGACGCAATTCCTGTAGAGTACTCTGCTATGTATGCGTACTGGTCTTGGTGAAATAGTATATGAGCCAGTATCTCATCCCATATATATATCTTCGGTTTTGCAGGTTATCTACCCTAATATTTCTCCAAATCTTTGGTAAATATCAGAAGATCAGGCAGAGGTAGAGTCTGTTGTAACTAGATTGCATAATTTAAATTTAAAGTGAAGTAAATTTTTTTTCCAGTTAAGAATTCATATAATGATTTTATTTCAATTATATTTTGCATTACTGTAACTGATGAAAAATCAATAGCACACGTTGTTAAAATAAACAAAGTAATTAAACCTCACCCCTTTTTACAAACTCATTACTTAAACTCGACCGTTATAATTATCCAAATATGTACAGGATGATCTTATCTGTGAAACTTTTTCTGGTAAATATTTTACAATCGTTTTTTTGCGAAAAAGGTCTCAAACTTTTTATGACTTCTTTTTTATCAATAATGAATGATATTTCATGCAATATTGAAAAAATATTGAATATGGAATAATTTAAAAAAGGTGTGCAGAAGTACAGAAGAAGATAGAGGCCCCCTCCCAAAACCGAGATACAACCTCCCCGCAAACAAACATCCACACAGAATAGAAACTTCAACAAGTCGAACAAATGTTAGACTCCGATTCACATAAGAAGAACCCACTAGAATTCTAGAAGTTGCAGTGGTATGCGCGAAGAAGCTGCACATATCAATATATGAACATCAATATCGATCAAAGCCACTGTGCCACAGTGCCCTTTTACCCGAATAAATACAATACTTTTTTAGAGGTTTTTAATTCGCTTAATAGTTTTTTTATTTCTAAAATTGTATTTTGTCTGTAGTACTTGAAACAGGGGTATATGATGTTAGGTACAGTCACTAAAGATTCATAATTGAATTGTAATATAGGGTACTTATTTTGCTCTACGATCAGATTTTCTTTACTGTTGGTATTAAGAAAAGCGTCTGCTAATGGAGGACTGGTTTTTATTCTCCAGTATGGCAGTGAGATTGTCGGTGTTTATTGTTGACATTTTTTGAACCATATACGTGTTAAATGTGATATTTAATAAGAAGCTTTTCGGCTAGGTATTGCCTTCTAATATGCAACGAAGGCTCTTGCATTTCTGCTAAAACAGCTTGATTAGGTGATGACACCATAACTCCTAGGCATATTTTTAATGATTTGTATTGAATTCGGTCAATAGTTATTACATTGGTTTTTGATGAGGAACCATAAAATGTACACCCGTAACCCAATATTGAACGGATATAAGACTTATAAAAAATAAAGGAAATATTTGAATCAGCTCCCCAGTTTTGTTTGGAAACTACTCGGAGAACATTCAGTACTTTTTCGCATTTTTGTTTAGTGTACTTTATATGACTAGTCCATAATATTTTTTTATCTAGGATAATACCTAGATATTTGTAATCTTCGACACATGGGAATGTGAACTCATCAAGAGAAAGAGTCCTGGACGTTTTCAGTCGATGTCGACTAAAACAAACCAGAGCAGACTTCTCCGAAGAAACAGGTAGAACAGGTAAATTTGAAGGATTTATTTTTTAAACAATTGTGGACATTGAAAACCAGTGAATGAAGATCTGAATTCCGTTGCAGTTGTGGAACTTACCCTGCAGTGCACACGTGAAAAAAAATTTCACCAATGCACACGTCGGGCCTAATAGGCCCAAGTATCAGAAAGTCCTAAAAATACATCAGGGGCTCATTGAAATTTAAATTTGAAGACTGGAAAGTATTGATACTGAACTTTTATTGGAAATAAAAATAGAAAAAAAATATTACACCAAACAAATAACAATTATTGTAAGGTAAAATGTTATGACTAGCAACTAAAGTCTCATTCACTTTCTTGTTCATCTTCCATCATATTGCTGGCGCACTGTGGACAAGAAGTGTGTGCGTGCTCTAAGCAAACACACTTACTGCATTTTTCACAAAAATATCGACTTTTCCTTTTTTTGCAGCAAAAATCACAATCTCTTCTCACTTAACATGTGGGGCCTATTAGGCCCATTACGCCCTCTACTCTCGGTTTATTCAACTTATAAACGTTTTTTGTGGATGAGTGAATGAGTTTTATTATAACAGGAAGCTACACAGGATTTCATGTAATTCGATGAAGAGTTTTCTGTTTTATCTTTACTTAAATTTTCACTTGGGCCTCTCAGGCCCACGTGTGCACTCCAGGGTTTTAATGACACAAAAACCAAAATTTCAAGGATCTTTACAGTCACGGGTTCCTTTCACGACATCTTCGAAAAGTATATTTCTCTACGACCGGCTAATTTATCTACAAAAAACTTTTCAAACTATCAGAAAAGTAAAAGTGTACCTAAAGAATTTAAAAATTTCGTAAGATGCCTATTAAAATTGCATTCTTCTTAAAACTACCATTCCCATATACACTGGTCAATCGTTTCGGAGTTTTACAGCCACCGTTTTAGCAAACGCGGGCGCTGATCTCATCTGTTCAAAGTAAAACGTCAGGGTGGTTGGTGTTCAAGTAGCGTCTCGTAAGGCTATTTTGTTCCTTCCTGTTTACCGTTTTTGTCAATCTGTATATCTTAATTCCCAGATAATATACTTTGGCAAGTTTATCTGAATCCGTGAAAGGAATGCAGTCGAAAACATTCGAGATTGCCACGTTTAACTATGAAAAAACTAAAGTGATAAGTATGTAATGATAATAATTAGAAAAGGGACTTTTTATTATTAACAATATTAACAATATGATCAAACGTGAATTCTTCAATGTGCTTGTTTCCTTGGATTTTTTCTATTACCATTATTTTTTCAATTTATGAATATTAAAAGATGATACTTTTCCAAATTTGTTATGAGCTTCTTCAAGCTCTGGCAGCGTTGTGAAAGAACCATAATTTCCACACCCTCCGAATTACATAATTGGTGATTTTTATCGAAAGGCCTGACCAGCTGACTTCTTATTGGCAAGCGTGTGCGTGTGCTCTTCCCTCTCACTTCGTCAATTGACTGATATTGATTTATCCAGTGGCGTTGGTATTGTCAGTGACCTTTGTATTTTCAATTTTAGGTGAATATCTTTATAGTTGAGTACACATGACTAGAAAGTAAATGAAAACATTGTTGTATTCTGTGTAAACATTTTTTTCATTTAAAATTGCAAAGCGCTTTCGGCTGTTAGGCCATCTTCAGTGCCATACCTGCAAGTAAGCAATAATCGTGGAAAATTATTAAAAAAGAAATGAATAAAGAATTACTTACTCGTCAGATATGATACAAGAAACTTGACACATTAACGTCACAATGATGAAATTACATCAAATTTAAAATTTTTTAAAATTATCCCCTGATTGGGGTTAAACTGTCTTCATATTTTGAACATTTTTAAATTCTAATTTGTTTAAGTTTCTTATATCATAACTGACGAGTAAGTAATTCTTTACTAATTTCTTTTTTAATAATTTTCCAACGATTATTGCTTACTTGCAGGTATGTCACTGAAGATAGCCTAACAGCCGAAAGCGCTTTGCAATTTTAAATAAAAATTTTTTTTACACAGAATACAACAATGTTTTCATTGATTTTCAATTTTACATGGTAAAATAGGTACCGTACGGCATTTGTACGATTATGACAGATATGCGTCATGTTTCCTCGCCTCTTACCGATGCCGCGTAGCTTCAGAGAAACTTGCCAAACTAAACATTGTTTCTTTGATGTAAAGTTCATGGCGCAGTCGATAACTTTTTATCGGAAACTAAATGTACACCAAATTTTGGACTAATTTAGTTATATAAGAAAATTGAAATATACAATAAAAATCCCCTGTATATAGCTTGTTCATAAAAGCACTTTTTTTAACAAACAATTATATCGATCGCACCAAAAGCAAATATAGAAAATTAACACGAATTATCATATGACGGATAGACTATTAGAAGGTAAAATTGTCCAATCCCATTAATGAAAACGTTTTATATAGAAAAAAAGTACGTTTTTGCGGTTTTTGTTTTGCCGATTCCTCGTCCTAAGACACGACTAATCGACTGCGGATGAGGTTGATTCTACCGGATGCTCCAACAAATCATATCAGCACCAAAAACTTCCGTTTTGTATATCGACAAAGAATATATATCGCACTTTTGACGCTAATTTTTGAAATCGTCTTGAAAAGATTTTTACGTAGTGATAAACAGTGATAACTCGGTCACGGGTGTGTATAGTTCTTACTTTATATTGTTCGCTTTTAATTATTGTGTGTTTTGGTTCTTATTCTAATATTTTTGTGTTTATTGCAGTTTTTTATTTGTAATAAAGTAAGTATATGTGAGATTATGTTTTAATTGGGTACAATATTATAATAAAACTCCGTGATACTGTCTCTAAATTTTACTCGCTTCGGTAATATGGTTATCTCTAGACTAAACATTTTTAACCATCCAAATCCCAAACAGCACTCTTCACCCTTCACCTAATAACATATACCTAATAATTTTTCAATCAATAATATCATCATCTTTGTGTATTATTTAAAAAAATTAAATTCAAAAATACAGATATTTCAGGATTTTTGTGAAAAGTAAATTGTTCGCAAAATGATGAATTTGTTCCATAATTTATTCACCACATTAGAAACGGACAAGCTCTTAGATTTTGTCTTTTGGTTATTTTAAAGTTTCTTGCCATTTGCCAACCTCAAAATATAATTCAAATTCAAAGACCATCTAGTTTTTAGGGTCCTGTATCTCAAGAACTGTGATAGTTAGACAGTTGGAATTTTACAGATGATGTATTTCTGTTGCCGCTAAAACTTCTTCTTCTACCTTTTCAGGTGTCGGACAAGGATTCCGGTTTCTCTCCAATGCTTTCACAATATTTTTATTTCATCTAGAGTCTCCATTCTTACCACGTATCTCCTTTATTTGGTATATCTACTTTCTACTCGGTCTGCCCCTTCTAGTACAGGGAATGAAGCATTTCACCTGGCAATTTTTTTGTCCAGCATGGATTGACTTGAAATTTCAACAGAAGGTAGGTGATAGCCCAAGGATCAAAATCTATATCGAACCGTAGGGCGCTAAAGCCTTGGGGGTGGTTGCCACCCCATCTCGGGGGCGAAAATTTTTTATCACATTTTAACAACAGGAATCGATTGAAAAAGTGATTCTAAGCAAAAATGTACTATACATTTTTTTTTTAAAATCAATATTCTCTAAGTTATTCGCGATTGAAAGTAACGCTTTTTAGAGGAAAAAATCGACCTTTTTAATATGTTTTTCGCGGATAACTCGAAAATTATGCATTTATAAAAAAAACTGTGGAAAGCATAATTGTAGCTTTTAAAAAACCTTTTTTTTATAATTTTTCTAAGACCAATAGGAACCGAGATATGGCCCATCAATGATTAGCTTTTTTTCCCAAATGCAAAATGTGATAGATTCAAAGTCAAATACCGGAAAAATTATGCATTTTTCGTAGAAAACTCATAGAATCTTTCTCAAAGAGCATAAGACCTTTCTTCAAAAAAAAGGTCTGTTGCTTCAAATTGAGTGAATTATGACAAAAATAATGTCAGTACTGAATTTTTTATACAAAAAAATCGGTGAAAACAACCCCCTAACAACCCCCCTAATTAAAATTGATCTTTACCCTTGTGCAATTCTCTTTGTACATGTATGGTTAGTATGTCCAAGAAGTTTGACCAATTTAAAATTCATAGTTTTCGAAAAATTATGGCTTAAAGTAAAAAGTTATTTTTCATAATTTTGTATTTTTTACCCTTTCTTTCAAAATAACTCCGAAAATATTAGAGGTACAAGCAAAGTTAAAAAACGACATTGTAGCTTTTTTTATGACAAAAATTTTCCTGTAAGCAGATTATTTGTACAGTTAATATTTGACAAGATATAGCCGTTTAAAACGTCTATTTACGCACGAGCACCACCTTTTTTTACCCCTTTAAACTCACCCCATTTAAAAACGAAAGGGTCTAAAGAGATTTAACTTACAGATCCTTGTAGTTCTTGAAAATCCCTACAAAATCGTTTTTGAATAAACTTTTTATCATCAAAAATGAAGGAAATACGTTAAAAAACCAATCGATTTTTTTTTCGAATAATTCCAATAGTATAGTATAGTACACTTGGAAGCGTAATAATGTACAAAACCGGGTGAAGGATGGTTTTTAAAGGTTGAAAAGTTACTTAATGCACGTGACACATTTTTTTACAACAGAACTATTGAGCAAATCGCTATTAGCATTAATTATTTTTCATTTGGCAAAAATTTTTTTTTTACATATAACACTAATAACAGTTGATTTTTAAGGGTTGAAAAAGTATAAAATTGTATTTTGAAATGTAACAAATTCATCATTTTACTAATTCAAACCAATTTTCATCTTAAGATTTATAATGCTATTTTTTAATTTTTGACACTTAGGGGTAGTTTTCACCCCTAAGAAACAATCAGGGTTCGTCGGCATGACATGTTATACAGGGTGTCCCAAATAAGAGTGACTGATTTTAAACACAAATGCCCAGCTTATTAATTGCTCCAAAGAGATGGGGTTTTCACTAGTTTCACTAGTTTATCAAAGAGATTTTTTTAGGCTTGGCTGGCATCTCATCTCATCAACACAGGGTGCTTTACTTATATTGGTCAAATTCAAAGGGAGAAATATGTATTATTTTAAATGGAACATCCTATAATTTTTGAACTCATTCGAAAGAGCAATCATTCTCATTTCCAAAAATGTATAGTTTTCTATCTTTTGTTTCATTAACAACAAAGATATTCGAAGTTTCATGTAGTAGTACATTTTTAATTAGTAGTTTCATATGAACGTATTTTGATGCCTAAAATCAACTCATGTTGTGACCGTTTGACGCATAACAAAAAAATCAGCAATTTTGACAATAGTAATTTTGTTAAGTCATATAAGTCGGTTTCGGAATGATCTATACAGTGAGTGAAAAAGCTCAAACTGTAATAATTTATGCAGAAACGAAATCAATAATTCAAACAAGGAGGATATCCAGAAGGAAATTTATGAAAAATCCGCCGTCAGTGAATATGATTAAAAAATTGTATGTACAATTTATCGAAACTGCATGGTTGAATTGCACACTTAAAAAAACCAAGAAATAATGATGGTCTTTTAAACAAGTTGATGTCAATTAATGGAGTGCCACATGCTAACGATCATAAAATTTCAATTAGAAAAATTGCTGGAATTTTAGAGCTTAGCAAGAGTGACGTTCAAAGATGTCTAAAAATTTTAGGATTAACTCCATACAAAATTCAGACATCAAAAATTGTACTAGTCAGATTATGAAAAACGAGTAATGTGAGACTTTACTTGACTTATTAAGAAACGAACCCAATTCATTATGAATTATGTTTGATGAAGCAATGTTTCACATTAATGGCATGTGTAACAAACATAATTGTAGAATATGGGGTTCTCAAAAACCAATTTCTTTTAATGAATTTGTTGTTATGCGTCAAACGGTCACAGCATGAGTTGATTTTATGCATCAAAATACGTTCATATGAAACTACTAATTAAAAATGTACTACTACTTGAAACCTCGAATATCTTTGTTGTTAATGAAACAAAGGATAGAAAACTATACATTTTTGGAAAGAAGAATGATTGATCTTTCGAATAAGATCAAAAATTATAGGGTATTCCATTTAAAAAAATACATATTTTCCCCTTTGAATTTGACCAACTTTAGTAAAACACCCTGTGTTGATGAGATGAAATGCCAGCCAAGCATAAAAAAATCTCTTTGATAAACTAGTGAAACTAGTGAAAACCCCATCTCTTTGGAGCAATTAATAAGCTAAGCACTTATGTTTAAAATCAGTCACTCTTATTTGGGACACCCTGTATAAAGCAGAGGGTGAGTTGAGCCTAATCCCAAATTTTTATGCAAATCAATCAGAGGCGTAATCATTTTTTAAGGATTCGTATTTTTTTTACATTAAGCTGTAACAGGGGCTGCTTTTTAAGGGTTGAAATATGATGAAATTGTATTCCAAAGCTCAAGACAATCATTATTCAACTTATCCAAACCAAATCTTACCCATTTTCAGTTTTAAAATGTTATTTTATGATTTTTGACAAATAAGGGTAATTTTCACCCCTAAAAACCGTTTAGCGCCCTTCCCTTCGGTTCGATATAGATTTTGAACCTTTGGCTATCACCTACCTTCTGTTAAAATTTCAAGTCAATCCATGCTGGACGAAAAAATTGCGAGGTTTTACCTTTTTTTGAGCTTCATTCCCTGTACTATTCCTCTGTGGATAGTTACTTCTCGCTTCCATCACATTTCTTGTAATTCTGTCTGTTTTCATTCTGAATATATCTCCACACCAATTTCATTGTTCTCTCTTCATTTTACTAATTATTGGTTCTTGTTTTGTTATTTGTCTTTTTGTATTATCTCTTCATTTTTATATTTGTCCCACTTTGTTTTTCCTGCTATTCTTCTTAAGTGCTTCATCTCGATTGTATTCATCTTGGATTCTCACTTGCATCTATGTTATTATTGGTGTAGTTAAATGCAGTCTTATTATGCGGGTCATACGATTCAACAAAGACATACTCACCGTTTTTGTTTACAAAAACATGACTTTTGTCTGGCATCAAGTTTGAAAGAAACTAAAAGATAAATTATGGTTTAAGAAAAAACTAAAAAACGCGCTTTTACCACAATAACAATTTTATTTTATTCTTAAATTATGAATTATTTCTTCATAATTAGTTTGATTACTTATAGAGCAAACATTTCCCTTTTTTAACTATAATTTATTTATTTCCAAAACAAAACATTTCTAGTTGTCAAGTACCTAAACCTTCTGTAAAAATCTTCATTGACTTGCTTTCCATATATCATTCTTCCCATGTAGCAATAAAAAATATACGTGAATGTTTAAGAATTTGAATTGCTAACGCAGTGTTTATAAAGTAAAGCCTCGAATATACTTTTATTGGCAGAATCTCAAAAATTTCCATTTTCATAAAAATTTATTTGTTTTAGAAAAAATCATGGATAGCCCAAAAAGTCCTCTAGGCTATGAAAAGCTTTCAGATGACAAACCCCCCAAGTCCCCTAAATCTCCCAAGTCCGCTATGCGACCGTTTCGGTTACGTTTCCATAGAATGTTGAGTACAGGAAGTATTAAATCAGGCTCGACTTCGTCGACACCAAACACTCCGAGTCCCTTAGCCAAAAGTCCTTTGAGAAGTGCGTACAGCTTCGATACTGATTCTTTGGATTTGATGAAGAAGACCAAAGGGTAAGTACCATCTAGTTTTTTTTCCTTAACAATTATTAAACTACTGCTCGTCTAGCTAGTTCCAAAATTTATAGAGTTGATTTTGTACACAGTCCACTGAACCATTCTTACATTGACTCATAATGTTTCTTTTGGGTTCAAAGACCATGGTCTTTTAGGGTTGGATAAAGATGTTTCGGCAGTCATTATCAAATAGTTCCACATGCCTGATGCCATATACTCTGTGTTATTTATAAGATGCGACATAGGGATTCCTGTACAACACTGTCAAACGCGAGAGTTGAAAAATAAGTTCAAATGCACTTTTATTTTTCTTAAGTTCGGTCTGGTTTAATAAGAAAATTGATAATTATGTTTAAAATGGTCGAATTCCATACCACTTTCGAATTCTTTCAACCGCGTATAGTAGGAGGCAGACGGGTAGAAGCACCAAAAATTTGAAAGTTAAACGTGAAGTACCTATCGCAGTTTGATTCCGCGTTGAGGTGTTTTCAGTATTCGACAGTGTTATGAAAATGGTTAGGCTACTTTTTTAAACATAGGTATAATCATACATTTTTATTGAACCAGAGCGAATTTGAGAAAATTTGAGTGCATTTGAGCTCATTTTTCAACAACCTTTTTCAAATTTGTTATTATTTTTTATGAACGCTATTTAGTAAAAACGTTGACTCGCGTTTGACAAGTTTTGTACAGGAATCCCTATTTCGCATCTTATAAATAACACATACTTTGGATAACCAAATACCGGAGACAGTAATTTCTTGAAATTGCAAACAAAACCTTGAAGTAGCTGGGGAAAAGAAAAAGGATAATTCTAATATAGTTGCTAGAATTTCAAATTGTTCTAGGATGTCAGGAAGCAGAATTATAGAATACAAAGAAGAGCAGCAGATTAGAATCCTATGGAATTATTTTTTAATTTTGACGTATCTCAAAACCATGACAACCACATGACAACGTATTTTTTTTATCAGACGCCTCTATCATAAATATTTAAAAATTCGTGAAATGAATTCTGTTTATATTGAGTCGAGTGAATAAAAATATAAAATTTTAGAAGTGATTTTGATTGTAACATCAAAAAATAATCAATATAATACCACACGATAGTTCGATTAATTAGATAATCATTTTCCAGGCCTTTTCTTAAACATGAGTTTGGAATTCCCACACTATTTTGGTTACACAAGAGCTCAGTGCTTCAATGGCTGCTTGAATATCCTTTGCCAATAATAAACTGGGTACTGGGGCTTTTTCCAAGCGTTCAGAATTTTTGGTTCCTGGCCCGTACACTCCTATCCCAGTTCCTTTTATTGCTTTTGAGCCGCCTGTGAACCATTGAATGGCATTCTTTTTAAGTCCGATAATGGTATATGAATCACATTCGTTCTTGTTCCTTAACCAACCAATAGAAATGCTGAATAAGTTTATTCCTCGGCTATACCCTCAAACTGTGAAATATAACTTATAACTATAGGTTTATACTTAAATTTTTGAACCGGTTCCAAGACTTCAAATTCAAAACGCCACGTGGATTTTGCAAATGTGACACAAAATCAATGTAAGCGATTTATTGAAATCTATTATACCAGCCCAACATTTTCTCAGTTTAGTTGCTTGAAACTGCCAGTCTTCACTCTACATTTGAGAAAAATGGTTCATCACTTTATATAGAATACCTCTTTAAACATAGCATTCTAGCATGTATCAGTTCAGTGGTTAGTGCTTTAGAGATTTAGAACTAGCAGATTATCACATATCAGTTTAGCAATAAACAATGAATTTAAGAGAAGATTTTTTGACTAGTGTAATATTTGGTGTGTTTCTTATAGCTCGAAAACGAAACATGGGACTGCTATGAAAAAAAGGAAACATAAAACTAATAAAGGTCGTAAAAATAAACTGGTCGCTGATTACGATTTCGGGTGTCCAAATATGGAGATACCTTTGATAACAATAACTAGTGATGACGAGTGGTATGATCTAAAAAAAATTATGACGGAGAGGTGCAATTCTTGTATACCAAATTAATTAACCCAAAACAAGAAATTATTGTATTTATGTGTGTGTTTATAAAAAAGAACATTCATTGATGTGTAAATCAATAAAAAGTGGAATGGGATCAGATGAATTGTACATACCAAAATTATTTTGGTATAAAAGAGCGGATATATTTCTGAAAGGTGTTACAAATACAAGAGATACATCATCAAAGTGATTCAGTTTTTATTGAAATATGTGAACAACAATTAATTCAATTCGTGGTCAACTTTTGTTGATCAATTAAAGCTGGTCAACTAAACTTGACCCGTGAGAACGCGCCTTTAGCCTCAATTGGCCCACTCCATAGAGAAATCACTCCTACTTCGAGGTTTACACCAGCCGTGCGCAATCGTACCATGGCCATTAACGCAACCTCTTTGACGTACAGGTCCAGAGGGGTCAGACCAGTAATTAGTTCCATTGCCGCGGTTGGTGTTGTTTTCATGGCTCCTGTGATGTTTAAACAAGCCATGCACTGTATTTGATATATTTGATACATCTACCGTTATAAAGAATAATACTTTTTTTTAAATTGCTCCTTTATATTCTAGGGACTGGACGGGGCTTAAACCCTGCGCCCCCCTAAGCTCCGGGGGGCCCCGTGATACATAAAAAAACTAGAGAAACAATCCAGAACTTCATTCCACTATTTTTAATAAAGCTCGTTGGTAAATTTTTAGTATTACTTTTTCTTATTTGAGAACTCGCAGGAGTTGAATCCGCCACTGGGTATTGGCGATAAGATGCGGACTTAAAAATACTCATATCAATACTTTACAATTTCAATATACCCATATGATTGAAGTTAAAATTGCTTATCAAATTCAACTTTAAAAACCGGGAATTGCATCTCAAAAGTTTGGCGATTTAATATTTCTAATAATGCAGTGACTAGATCGCATGCGCAATTTATACACTACCAGCAAGTAGCTGCACTAATAACATCTTCGTGCTCGAAAAAAACTGCGCTAAAATAACAAGTTATAACCGGCTGAATAACATACGTTTCCTTTTGACCTATTAATCCTTACATTTAGTACATTAAATGGTTAGCTTCAATTAAAAAAATGTGCATTTATTAATGCATGATATGCTTTTTTATATCTGGAAGTACTTCTAGTGTTACTAATAAAAAAATTTTATTTTACAGTTTTGAGGAGCGTCCGGCATCTTTTAGTTCTTCTGATAAAGACAGGTAAGTGTTTTTGTTTATGTTATGTTACGAAAATATAAATATATTGGTGTAATCCAAACACGTGCAGCAGGGGACAACTAATTTTAAATGTGGAAAATGTCATGTTTGTCAAAACTGCCAGAATGTTATTAGCAGCAAGAGATAAAGAAGGTTAGAGAAAGCCTTCTCTCTACTTCCGAAAAAGAATTGTATGCTAAGCGCCATCTATTGGAATATCTCAAATAAATTGTGTCTGGTAAAACAGTATTCTGTACATTTTCAAGTATCTTTACCCGGGAAAAATGGGGTTTTCTTGCAGCTAATCCATCCTTATTCTTGGATCCATCGGTAAAAATAAGTTTATAGCCTTGATATTGCGCTATCGTTTCTAGATATTTAGCTTTAATAATTGATTGGGAGTAAGAGTGTTTTGGATATCTTTGTAGGGAAAAATCCAATTTAGGGATAGATAGTTTCCATGGTGGGGTGAAGAGTATATGCTTTTTATTAGGATTGAGCTCTAGTCTGTAGTTTTGGCGTTTAATTTTTTCATGAAATGGAAGATATATTAGGCAGATATTTTGGTAGTGATAATCTCTATTACTTTATTACCAATGAAAGAAGCACATTGAAGAACTAACGCTTAATCATAATTAATATATTGTTAATAATCAAAAGTCCACTTTTTAATAATTATAATCAATACATACTTTTAGCACTTTGTGCTTTTCATAGTTAAACGTGGCCATATCGAATGTTTTCAAATAGTAAATTTTGAATAAAATGGCGACGTCTATTGACAGTTGCTAAGATGTTGCTAGGGGGCTAGGGGGCTAGGGGGTCGTAACTACAGTTTCCTGTAATATTGCTTCCTTTAATGAAGCGTGATACCAATAGATATCGCTATTGAATTACACTTCATTATTCATTTATTAAATTAAATACACCTCCTGAGGGGGTTTATTATGGTGAATCTGTTTTTAACGCTATAATGTGACCCTCTTGAAAAGAATAAGATCGCGGTTCTATTTGTTTAAATAAAATACAAATATATGTTGAAAAAATTATCTATTTCACTATGAAATAACAATTGAAAAATATATAGATTATAAACTACAAATTATCTATGTTAACTTTATTCTTAATTGAATAATAATAATTTGTTATTATTAATGGCAACTATATTGACACGGATATAAAAATAAATAAGGTTTCGTTATTAAATAAAAACCTACGAACACTACAGACAGAGCAATAGCGTGTATTTTATTCCATTTTGTTTATTATAAATTTCATTTATTCTAAAGTATCTCGGCATTAAACTATAAAAAACAATTACTTAGGGAGGTGCTATATAGAAATAACTGTGAGATTTTTTAATGCTATTTTGTTAAAATCAAATCCTAGCACCCTTACTTTTTATCTTTAAAGATATGTATACAACAACAACAAATTCACATCAGAAGTGAACTATATATATTTCTTCAAAACTTTAAAAAAAATCACAGTGATTTAACTTATATTTAGAATTCAAAACTTTCAATATAATATATATTATTTGAATACTTAGTGCACAAGTCATTTGTAAATAATATGAAAACATTTATTTATTTTTTGTTCTTGGAACAGTAAAGAGCACAGAATTTCTTCTTTTTTTCTTTTAGATGTCGTGCACTTTCGATACATAAAGGATTTATCAATTGCGCCAGCTAGTTTTAACAATAATAATTTTCTTAACAGGTTCACAGATATTTAATAAATATATTAAATGCTTTCTTTTAAATAAAACAGCCTATATGTTATTTGTTATATTAAAAATATTGTTGACACATGGTGGGTGGCCAAGTGTATTTGAGCCCCTGTCTTAAAAGTATTTCAGATTTTTTCGTAGTCTCAGATAGGGACCAAATATTTCAAAAAACTTAATTATTCTTAATGAATAAATAAACAAAAATATAAAAAAATTGTGGTACAGTTTCCAAATAAATTTAACAAAAGATTATTCTATTTTAACGTTTAAGGAGCTGGATATAAAAATGTAAATAAATAAAATAATGTGTAACAATAATTTAAAACCGCTCTAACATCTACACGAATTTAAAATTCTACCTTTTTAGAAAGAGGGCAGATTAAGGTTTCTAAAAAATTAAAAGGGTAACATCTCAAATACGGGAGTTTAAAATTAGCTCAAATACACTTGGACACCCGGTATATCCAGATTTATGTGGTTATTTACAAACGACTTATTTAATATTAAGACTAAGTCGGTAAACCTCTTTTTTATAACCATAAACTTATCACAAATTTAAGTAGGTACTATATAAAATATGTTGTATTGGACTTTAATTCGTAATTGAAAAACTATTTTGTATTAGCTGAATATTGTGGCGTATATTGGCGATTATAGGAAACTATTATTATTTTTGAATAACTACAATAATTTCTACACTCACATATTAAGCTAATTATATAGGTTGTCCCGAAAAGATTGGTTATATTACAAAAATTATATTATTTATGTTATAGTCTGTTTCTTATTGTCTGACAGCACGCGAAAAGGTCACAGATGCTAGTCAGGTAGTAAACCATAAGCGTCCCCGTTCATCTAAGGAATTTATTTACTATTTAATTTTATACCCCATCTGATGTATAAAGGTAATATGAATCTAAATTCGGTTAGTTAAAACAACTTGATAATTGCCAAGAAACATTACAATAGGGTCCTACTAGGGATTGTCCTAATGACTACTTATAAATTTTGCAGGTATATACGGTAAAACTTGGTCTCGCCCAAATTTGTATAATTTGTTTTGCTCAGAGTCGCTTACGTTCCATAAGTGTTAACTGTGTCATGTCTTCAAGTTTCACCCCAGTAAAGTGTAAGAGCATGCTTAGCTTACAAACGAAGACTGTAGTGTTAAATGTGCATGATGCTGTTGTACATCAAATGCCGGCTGCTACTGTTAGAAATATAGTTTCGACATGTTCCAATATGACAGGAGTTAGTGAATCTACTATTTACAGGCTTCTGAGGGAGGGGAAAAATAGGGAGGGAGAGGAAAAATATCGTAATCTCCGCCACTGCCGCAATATTTATCGTTTATCTGGCATTGTTCAGTTTTATTACCATATTGTATTTTGAGCTGAAACAGGGATGTATAGATAACCAATACAGACACCTACTTGTTTTGCATTAGAATTTTAGTATTTACTTGTAAAATTCTTAGGATCACTCTGTAAAAGATAAATTTCTATTTGAATATTTAACTACTGTGCTGTCAGACATTAAGAAATAGAGTATAAATAAATTATATAAGTGTTTGTTGCCAGTGGCTTTTTGTCTTTAATGATTATTAAGATACTTAGGGGTGGAAAAAATATATCGTAATAGTTTTTTTGCACAATTTCAATTCATGTTCGTTAAATAACTTACAAGTTGGCAAATACAGGAGTGAATGTCGAGAAACCTACGAGAGGCACGAAGTTAAAATGAAAAAGTATTCGGATGACAAAGAGGGTAATATGCGCTTGGTGAATTAGTACGGTAAATAAAATCAAAGTACTAAATTCTCTACCCCAGAATAGAATAAATATTAAGTAGCATTCGTTAATTATTCAGGAGACGTACATGAAGGTATTAATAGTATTTATTATCAATAATATCTGTTAGAACACCACACGTATACGAAATAAGAATGCAGATATTTACTTAAAAAAACAGGTAGTGGGAATTCCAATATTTTGAACTTAATCTGGATGTATGTCAGAACACTGATTCAAAATTTCTCGACTCTGTGCAGTCAAAACTTTTCTTTTCACTTTTGATTTGAATTCCATTTTATATCACTGTGAAAAATAATATCTTTACTTTGCACCAATAAATATTTTTCCTACAACCGTGCGTTTTAGCCCATTTTGCCGCACGTATTTCAGTTTTGAAAGTGTCACTTAGTGCGGGAAAGTAAAATTATGCAAATTTTGACCGTATTACATAGTTTTTTACTTCGGAAGTAGTAACTATTGTCACATCAGGTGAATAAATATTTACGGAATATATAAATAAAATTCTTTCATCTACAAATGACTTAAGACCGTTGCTGTCACCGTCATCGTCATCTTTATGCGACCTGCAACCGATGCCATCCTCATCGACGTTATCTACTTACCAGTTAAAATTGGACCGGCAATTTAAAGTAATTTACAGAATGCACCAAATTGTGTTTTTAATATTAATATTTACAATAATTAGTAGTTTTTAGCTAAAGTTTTGTAGATGCATGTTGAAATAAGATAATTTTTGAAAAATAGGTTGATATACTTTTTTGTATATACGGTCGTAGAAAAAATACTGTTTCTAACTCATGCGTAAAGTGTCTTTCCCGTCATTGACCACTCCGCGTCGTTCGGGTCAACTGCAGTCGCGTGCGGGAAAGTATCACTTTCCGCACTTGTTACCTAGGAAGGTAACTATTTCTCGGTACCTATCCAGTGAAAACAATGAAAGTTAGTTCCCAGTGTTCTTCACTATCAAACAGATATAATAGAACTGACATTAGTAGTAATGACTGATCATGACTAGTCAAGTATACCTACTTGAGGGACCGTGCTAATCCCGACTACCATCCTAGTAACACGCATTGACGGGCGTGGCTATTTCACATTCATTCCTGTATTTGAAAAAGTGTATAACCAATGTCCTCGGAATGTGAAGTTTTTCTGATAAACATATTTATTCCTAAATTTACAATATTGCTGCTAGTTTAACATCTAACAGTTCTTTTAATCTAAATTTATGCAAAAATAGGCATAATCCTCTCTTTTACATTATTTTAACAAGCTTCATTTTGGGGAATATTGTCATCGGAATTATAATAATATAATAATAACATTTTTATACTTTATAGTTAATTAATAAATGTTGAAATATTTACCCAAATTCAAAAACTGGATTCACTCCATATCCATATATATAAATAACATTTTTAACCAAAATTAAAGTAAACAATTACATTTTATCGAACGAAATTTTACGGCTCTTCTTTTTTTTAACATTTGTGCTGCATCAACAAGTTGACTAATTTGAAAATCCGCCACCAGGCGGTTAACGGAGAGGTTCGTTCAGTTGCTGGTTCTACTCGACTAGTGGATTGTTCTAGTGCAGGATTCGAATCTGTTTTTGAATCCTTTTGGCCGTTGTTGCCGTTGTTTAAAGCTGGAGATGTCATTATTTATATATACCTGAAACAAAACAATGCTGTATCAACCTAATACTTGCGTTCCTTTTTTCAAAATTTATTTAATTTGTTAGAATACTTTTTCTAACAACTACATAGATAGAATCGTCAATTTGGAAGCTTTTAGCTGTGGGATTTACATGGTACACATACAGGAAGGACTGTAAAAGAGGCTAGTGCGCGCGCGTAATTCAAATATGTATGGAATACAGAATATCCGAGAATGGTAGCATGAAAATATTGTTGCTGTGGGTGGCCTCTATTTTTTTGACTTTATGCACCGTTGTCAGATATTGATAAAAAGTCGAATGATATAGAGCACACATTTGACTCTTGTGCTCCGTAAATTAAAGGCATGATAGATCGTTAAGAAATATTTAAAATATCCAAATGCAACTCTTCTCTAACCTTCTTCCAACACAGCGCAATACGTCCATTGGACGTTCATTTGATGTCCATTTCAAGTCCAAACGTCCATGGACCCTAAATGTACATCCATTGATCATCTGTATCTGTATCTGTAGAGTGGGGAGGGTGAGTGTGTAGGCTCACAGCACTTAGGCCACATGTGACCCATTGTACATCCTCCCGAGGAGTTGTCCTCCTAGGTCATTGTCCATCCTGTCCTTCTCAGGAAGGTGGACAGGTCACTAGGAGACATCTCCTTTATATCGGCAGGTGTAGGCCAAGACTCACCGAACACACACTCTCTTATTGACGATAACTCCGGACACTCGCATAAGACATCCATTGATCATACAAATATGGATGCTTATTGGATGTACACTCCGCGTCATATAAAACTGGTACACTTTTTTTCCCTATGTAAACCAAACTTAACTAATCAAAATGACAAACAGGCATATGTGTCAAATTTTACAAAACGCATTATCCACGATGCCAGCACATTTAAGTGAATTCGATAAAATGCGAATCATTTCCAAAATAGAGGATGGTTGGTCCATTAGACGACTTGCACAAGAGTTAAATAGAAGTAGAACCACGATTCAAAACATTAAAAAAAGGTGGGATACTACAGCGGAGCAAGACGAAGCATTAACTGATTATTTTAGGAAAAAACCATTCCATACTGCAAGACATGCAAAAGTTGCAGTAAACTTCAATGCTTCAATCACAACCGCATTAAGAAGAATTAGAAAAACTAATTTAAAGAATTGTGCAGCCGCCCGGAAATACAAACTAAATGAAGAACATAAGCAAAGTAGAATAATATTTGCCTTAAATTATGTTTTAAACGATACATTAACTTTTTGGGGCAATGTAATTTTTTCCGAAGAAAAAGTATTCCAATCACATAATGACGGCCATATTAGAGTTTATAGACCTCCTCGAAGTAGGTTTAATGAAAATTATATTTCTTCTAATGATAAGTCTGGACGATTTTCTGTAAATGTTTGGGCTTGGATGTATAGAGGAGGTTTAGGAATGTGCTGGAGAATCGAAGGAAGATTAAATGCGAGGAATTATTTGGATATTTGAGATGGAGTGATGTTACCATCGGTTAGGGAAATCTTCCCCAATGATAATTTTATTTTTCAGCATGATAATTGCTCAGTGCACACTGCTCGCAGCGTACGCAATTATATTGCTGAAAATAACATTGAAACGCTACCATGGGTCGCTAAAAGTCCAGACCTTAATCCAATAGAAAATGTTTGGGGGTTTATGGTAAAAAAATTAAAAAATTTAAATACAATTCCACGAAACAAAGAGCACTTATGGACACTAATAGAAGAAATCTGGGAAAGCTTGAGAGAAGATGAACATTTAACATTAAATTTAACTG
>CAJUYI010002528.1:0-30717 GCA_910591695.1 Galerucella pusilla | reverse complement strand
ATATATGGGTACCATATACCTTAAGTTAGGAGGTAAAATATTGACTTTTTATTAGGTGGTCGTGGACAAAATAGGTAAAATGGTTCACCAATAAAAAAAATATTATTACACACCTTGTACTACACTAATAGGTGGATTACTCAATAATTAATTTATTTGACAATTAAAGGTTTGACATTTCATCCTTGGCTAAATAAATCAAAAACGATAAATTATTGATTAAGCCTCAATCGTTCAACAAAAATACGAATGGAAAATTTTACTTAATGCAGAATTTCATAAGGAATTCAAAAATGTAAAAATATACAGAGTGTTTAACCGGAAATGGTACATTAAATTTGATAGCATTTTAGAATTCCTTAGATGTTCTTAGAAGGGGATGAGCAATTTCATTTAAAAATATCAAACCGTGGAGGAGTTACTTAAGGGGTTCCATACTTTATACTAGCTCTGTATATGATGGAATACATGAAGGAGAACCATCCATAGGAGTATTTATTGGCCTAACAAAGGCATTTGACACTGTAGATAATCATCTGTTATTAGAATCAATGGAAAATATGGGCGTACGAGGTGCCGCACTTGATTTGTTTACAAGCTATTTACAAAATCGGAAAAAAGTAATGCTAAACAAATATGATAGTATTAGTAGTCTGAAATGGACTCAACATCATACTCCAGAAATCTTATTACAACTTTCAACGATATGCTATCTAGGAAAACTGCAATTAAAATTACTTTTTAAATTTTTTATCTTAATATTTTTTAAGTCTATTATTAATGGTGAGCCGTCACTGGCACCGATGTGACGGATAGTAGAAGTAATATGTCGCCATTAGCATCTCAAATATTTCGCCAAGTTGTCAAAAGGTCCAAAACAAGCAATTAACCAAATGTACCTCAACTAACAAGCCCTTAAAGAGCGAAAAAAGTAGAGAGAAATTTGGCGCCGGCGCCTGGCCGTCGGTGTTGTTCTGCTATCGCATTTCATAACACGGAAAATAGCAAATTTGTAGACACCGACAAAGTCAACACCGTCTAGACTTGTGTTACGCCAGTTTTTAAGAAGACCACCGAGTAATTTCGCTAAAATTCTAGCTTGTTCGACAAGATAAATAATACAAAATTTTTATCGAAATCAGTTATTCTGCGGACGTTTGTTACTGAGAACTCCCATCCTATATTTTAGTCATATTGCATTAAACAATAGGTACTCCAATTGAATTTTTTGTTTGTTTTAAGTTAAAATAGTATGACAAGTTTTGACTGTCAAACAGTCCTGTATTTATAAATAGGCGGTATAGGTCGCGGCCTATGGGCGGCAGCGTCCTAGGGGCGGCAGATTTCAGAGGACCTTCACTTTATTTCAGAGGATAAAAGTCAAACACGTCCACTGGTTTCTCATGGTTTTTTATACTTTCAATAAATGCCTATAGAAAGAAACTTATTCCTATCGAAACCTATACTATCGCGTGATAGATGAGAGTTTTAAACGGATAACCATGTGAGAGACTTATTAAATTCTTATCTTCTGTAGGACACAAGGCTCAAGAAATGTTTGATGTCATTACTGTAGAGCTGGAAAAGTTAAAAAATTAATCTAAAAGATTTCTGCGGTCAGTCTTATGATAATGCCTCTAAAATATCAGGGATTTACAATGGTTTACTCGCCAAAATTCAAGAACAAGCAGAATTTGCTGTTTGTTCCTTGTGCAGCTCGTTCATTGAATTTGATGGGAACTAGTTCAGTAAACGAAGTTGTCAACATGGGCAACTGGTCCAGCAGGAGCAATTTTTTTTTAACCCTAGAACCACAACGTAATGTAACTGAAACAATAGCCACAACGTGGGGTCGCCGGTGACCCTTTTTGAAATTGCTTCTAATGTGGCACGAAGAAATGATATGCGTTGACTATAGGATATAAAAGTGATATATAACTATGAAAAACTATAATAAACAAATAATCAATAAAATAAACATATTTGATACATAAAGAGACTAAAAAACAAATTCTTAATAAAAAATAGAAAATCAAGTAAGATTACAATTAACAGTCTTCACAAATGTTGAATTGGTGTTTTGCGCACATATTTTTTTACAATGAACGCAAATATGACGTCCTTTTCGGTCCCGAGATCCTGGGCAAAAGTAACAACGACTTGAACTGTTTTAGGGTTCTTGAGGCGGGAGTTCGTCAGGATATCCAAGGTAGACGCGAATAGATTGTCTTAATTTTCTTGGCAAGCGTTCATTTTCTGATCTTTGCTTCATATAATCGACTACCAAAACGTCAGCTAATTTTTTTTAAAATTTGGATCGTGTATCACCTTGGTCCAACATTTGGAACTGATGCAGTACAAATGAATTGATTCCAGCAGCGTCTAACATACCATATAAAATTCTTAAAGGCCATCTTCTCGTTTTTCGGGCAACAGTAGTTATTGAGTGACAAAGCTGGTCAAAGTTTTTGCTTTTTATCATCCATTTTCCTGTGATATTAATAATTAGGACACGAAAAAATAAAATGAACGTCTAAACTTACCTTGAAAAAAGTATAACGCAAACTACAACGTGGGGTCAAAACACACGGAATAGCTTATAGCCGGCGATAATAAAATTTTGGCCGAAAAACACATATGCACATCAAAAGCTATCAACAAGTACTGAAGCTATATGGACCCACAGCTTGGAGACTAAAACGAGGGCAATCGTATTCGGGAAAAATCAAACGGCTGGGTCACGGGCGACCCCACGTTGTGGTTCTAGGGTTTGCAGGTTATGGTAGGCACATTCAATTCCCAAAATGTCAGGTATCTGACCATTGTGGAAGGGTGGGAAAATGGCTCAGAAATTCCAGAAAATCCGTTTTCCCGCAATATCTGCCGAGATTTGACCACTGGAGAATTTTTGTTCAGACAAAAAATAAAGAGCAGTTCCTTGCCCACAAAAATGATCCTTAGCATTTTTTCGAAAAATTAGATAGTTTTCGAGATAAATGGCCCGAACGCCGACCCAAAATTGAGCTCCAGGCCGGCTTATAGAGAGCACGCTCTGAGGGCATGACGTCCCCAAGTAAATTACTAATTTTTTAATAACTTGCGTGAAAATCAATATTTTTTAATGAATCAAAGTGCGGGTGAAAGAAGGGATCTGTGGCTACTAAGGCGTGTTTTCATCCACTCAATTCATGCACCCTGGGTCATTGGAAAACCAGGCCAAAATGCGTCTTTGCTAGATTTTTTAATGCTTCCATGGATTTATTCATATTATTTTTATTAATAGTTATTTCAGCCAATCCTATTGGATAATGGTTCTTTGGGGAGTACTTTATTTATTCCGAAACAATGCTACCAATAATTCGCCCGTATTTTTTTGAATAATGTGTTTTCCAAGAGGAGATTTTTGTGGATATCTGGAGTTTTCCCGAGCGCTCTGGTTTATCGGGAATCTCTCGATAATGAACTGTCAAACCCACTTATAATTGATATTGGGAGAAAGGTTAGAATATCCTGGTATAATTTTTTTTGGCCCAGACCCCTGGGTTTTCAGGAAAATCGGTAAAATTTCCAGTTTTCTGAGGGAAGTCAGCTATTCTACTAATTTTTTTTTGAGCAGTTTTTTCTCTTTACAGTAAAATTCTTCCCGGTCAAGCATCATACCCGATGAAAGGTCACATTCTGAACTTTCCTTTGATATGTGTATCAAGTATTTTATTTGATGCATTAAAAAGAAATTTGTCTCTAAATTTGTTGTAATGGATGCCTCATTTTATTCTCACACGTCGCCACGCCACCCATCTAAAGTGTGGTCGACGGCGTCTGCTATAGTGCGTGTACACGTGAATGCTTTCTGCTGCATTGTTTGTCAACAACAAACTGACAATTTTACATGTAAAATCTTCCGTGATTTTTCAAGAATAAATTAGTAGTATTCCAGTGTAAAAAGTGAAATTCAAGTCATTATTAATTTTATTGTTATTATTAAATAATAAGTTTTTAAATTTTTATTGATAAAAAACACAGAGAAATATTGAAAATTCTTGAGCTTCTTTTTTTTTTGGAGCACACGGTGAGGTTTCATTTTTTTAATTAAGATCATTAACATTGTTGTGGGCGAAATGACATCTAATGATTTGATAAATATTGTTCATTCCTGTAGAACTATGGAAGTCGCAGAGGATTCTAGTACGCCCGTGTGTTTTATTTGTGATCAAGCTCTGACTGAAGACGTTACAACGGTTACCCGAGGACTAGAAGCCCCAATAAATGTTAGCAAGACAAGGAAAGACAACCACCATTTGTTCCTGGAGAAGGTATCGTCTGTGGAAGTTCATCGCACACAATCATTCCTAGGATTGGTCTGTCCAATAAAAGCAGGCCAGGGTCTCAATTTTAAAGAAAGCGATAACTTTTTTGACCCCAAGAGTGGGTAAGAGATCGATCATTTTCATGTTTCTTTTCATGGCCTTAATTATTTCGCGGTTGCGAAAATGCAAGGTGGCGCCATCTACCATAGATGCCTGGAGGCCTAAACATAGAAATTGGTAAATTTTCAGGGTCGCTCATCCCAGATTTTGGGCTAGAAGCGTCAGTTTTTAAGTTTCAGAAGACTGCGAACTTTTCAACCACCATTTTTGCAAAAAATATTGGTGTAACGAAAGAAATTGTAGGGACAACTTTTGTAGGTAATGAACTGCTCTTCATTTTTTGTCTGAACAAAAATTCTCTAGGGATCGTAGTTCGGGAGATATCGGCGGAAAACGGATTTTCGGGATCTCTAGAGCCATTTTCCGACCCTTCCACAAATTTCAGACACCTGACATTTTGGGGGTTCAATGTACCCACTATTACCTGCAAATTGAAAAAAATTTCCTCGCTGGACCAGATGCCCATGTTGACGGTATTTTTCGCCTCCATTTATTGGACTAAACCTCGGCCGCTGAGTCTTGTACAAAAGCCTGCCACTTTTTTATATTGCTAGAGGAGGTATATAATTTCTTCGTGAAGTCAACTGAACGTTGGAAAAAATTAACGAATGAGGAAAAACACTCAAGAGAGTGAACCTCACTCGTTGGTCGGCTGGAGCAGATGCCTTTTGGAAATGTTCCACACATAGTAACGTCCAGAGGGGGGGTGGTCGACCCAGTCGCTTTAAAGGTGGAGCGTAAAAATCCAAAATTAGTGTAGAGAGGAATCCTTCATATCAAAAGCTACTAAGAAGTGTGAGGAGGAATGGGGAGAAATCACGGAATGAAGACAAAAAGTGAAAATGTGAGTGGAAGCCAATGATGATGTTGGACTTTCCTGGAAAGATGAAGTAAGATACAAAGGAACTGTATAAACGTTTTGGTTTCATCGTTTTCAAATTACTTTCAACGATTTCCCTGTCTGTGGCATCTTGTGAACAATCTTTTAGCAAATATTGCAAAATAAAACTCTCACAAATAAAAATTGATTAAAATCCTGTGAGTCGTTTCATATTTCAAACTCACTCTGTATATTTAAATCCTAGATTAAAAGGTAACGTAGCGGACTCTGTTTAAAATTAAAAATTATTCGTACATGAAACAAATTTTTGCAATTCACTTACGAAATGTCATCATTTTGACACTCATTTTAGTTGCAAAACGTGGTTCATTTTGCCACTCAGGCACAACAAATCCATTTATTTTTACTAAGAATACCTAGTTTTATTATGAAATTAATAAGACAACTACATATTATAATATTTTTATTGAGAAATCACTATAATTTATTATAAATATTAAACGTACAGTTTTGAAACGGAATACTGCTGCCTTTTGTTCATTACTTGTAGACATAGATGAAACCCCAGATGATACATCATTGTTAAAAAACTCAGCCACGTTTGAATTCATTGTTATGCTTGTCGATGTACTTTGTTTCGGAATTGCGATATTGTCGATATTTGTCAATGTATTTTGCCCAAGTAACTTCACAGCTGTTTTTCTTTTATTATTGATAGATTCGTCAATATAATTTTCAGCAACAGCGTTGGACTTCCATCCACCATGCCTTTTCAACGTTTGTATATCAGCACCAGCATCTGACAGCAACGTTGCAGACGATTTGCGAAATGCATGGCTAGTGTATAATTTAGGATTTTGCAAGCCAAGGAATGTTGCTATTTTTTGGGGATGTTAGAAAATGTGTTGATGTAAACAGATTGAATATTGCATTTTCCGTTTCGATATCCGAGAAAAAAACGATTATTTTTTACATGGTTTGGACGCATTTGAATGTATTTTCGGACTAATGCAATCATATTAATTCCATCAACATCACCTTCGGTTATTGTAAAAGTTCTCTCAATCTTTGTCTTCGTATCTTTAATGCTTATTTTAATAAAAGAACCGCAGTCGCTAACATCCTCGGTCCGCATATTTAGTAATTCATTTCTTCGGCAACCTCCTGCTATCCCAACTATAAAAATTACTTTCAAACCTAAATAAATGTGATCATCAACTTCTATTAAAAATCTACTGAAATCTTCCTTACTAAATGTTTTTGATTTTTTTGGCCGATATCCTTCCGCATTCCTTTTCAAAAAAGCAATCAAATTTGTAAACTTACTGATATCCACATTTTTATTGACATAGATTGTTGTTCGTAACATCGAATAGTGACTCCACATCGTCGACGGTTGGAATATTTTGGCTTTGTATGTAAAATAAGCAAGAAGAACCTTTTCTGATACAGTTTTTTCAGTATTTATCTTCTTCACTTCGCACCACTTTTGGAAGTTAGAATAAGCTGTTTCATATGCTGCTTTCGACTTACTTGGCAGCAAATTTGCTACAACAGCTTTTGCAACTTCTTCAACGTCTGAAGGTAGGGACTCTTCAGATTCGCTCATTTTTAAAGACAGAATGGACAGAATTAACAAATAAATGTGGTTGTTTTGACAAATATGTCTTAACATTTGAGGTTTTGATCATTGGTGTAATGGTTATCTCAATAGAAACAAACAAGCATGGCTTTGATAGTATTTAAAATTTCAATGAAACGTAATGAAAGTTTTCCTTTTTTTATTTTCGTCAACTGAATTACAAAAAATCTTGTATATAAACACGATGCATAAAACGCCGTGTTTTTTGCATACGTTTGAATGTTTTGAAATAAAAATACTTGTGGTTTATTAAATTTTTTTATTAACTACCCGAAAACTATAAAAGTATAAAAAATCAAGTTCATATTTAAATATTTACAATATACATGGTAACTTTTAAAATACCAAAGGAAGTATTAGTCTGCTTCCTTAGATTTGCAGCAGAAATAAATATAAATAACAGGTAGTGACTCAAAATTACATAAAATAAATGGAATTTATATTTATTTTTGTTTCTTACACCGATTTATTAATAAAATATCGAAGCAAATAATGTCAAAATTATTTTTAAATTAGAAACTGATATTTATAACTGAAGCACTTTGTTTAATTTTTGAAATTTTAAAAATAATATGGACTTTATTGCAAGAAATTTTCAATTAACATTCACTTTGAATCACCACTTACATTCCTTAAAGTTAGAATTGCTAATTAATAAATATATTGACGATTAACAATTATTAACTTGACTGAATCTGTGGGCAGAAAATTTGACCGCTGGACAGGAAAGCCGCTAGCTTTTTAAAACGTAAAAAATAAACATGACTGTTTCATTTACATGAAAATACAACTATTGAAGAGTGCCAAAATTATTTAAATCAAACAAAATAAGATTTAAAATTCCATTCAATACGAAAGCCTGAACTTTTGAATGTGAGTTCGTTTTGACATAAATTTGAAGTATATCTAGATTGTATTCTATGTAGGGGGTGAAAAAAAATTGAATACTACCCCTAAAATATCTTTTTTGAAAATATCTCGAGAAAAATTTCAAATACAACGAATGAAAAACGAAATTACATTAAAAAATGCAAGCATTTGTTTTGAATGGCAACTTAAATATTCATTTTACTGAACTGACAAAATTTATTTCATAACATTTTTTTATAAACTTGATTGTAGCGTTGAAAATTGGAAAAATTTACTACTAATTCAACTTTAACCTTAAATAATTTTGAAAACAGTAAAAATATCAGAGCGTAGAACGTCGAATTTCATATAGGTACCTACAGGAATATATCTTAGTCACTCCAAAGTATTGCTTCTTACGTGAGATATAAAATTACAAATCATAAGACAATTTTGTTTCCATGTCATCTAAATGGAAAATATAAATTATCAATGCGGCACATCTTAATATAAATATAAAGGGTTCAAACTTTTACAGTATTTTATTTTCATCATGTCCAGCGTTACTTTGAGTATATTTAAGGAAAAAATAATTGATTCTTTTAAACAGTCTAATAATATAACATTACCTCAAAATTAACATTGATTGAAGAACAAACAGTCAACAAAAATTGCAACGATTAGTTTATCTATATTGCACAATAAAGATCGATTATTTAAGGAAAATAGTTTCATTTGAGATTTGTTTGAACTTTTACGAGTTAAATAAACAGTGTGGCTAGAGTTCCAGCAGCGTTGATTATGAATTTAAAATTCCGCCGAAAATAATAATAATTTTCGCAAGCGTGGCTTAGTTATTCACTAATAAATATATGTATACATTCCTCAACCAAAGACGGACAGCTCATTTTTTATGATTAAGTCGGCTTTTGGACCTCTAGTAACACTGTAAAACAAACAATACCCAACCTTGAACTAACAACCGATCTTATAAACTAAAAACTAATCTTTTAATACATTTAAACTATGTAAGACGGACATTTAGACACTGTCACAAGTAATTATCACTTTTCTTTCAAAATATAAGGGTTGAAACCACCCCTGTTTGACAATCAAATAAAGTACGTTTTATTCACAACCAGTAATCGCCCTTATCGAAAAATCAGTCAATTTTACTGGCTTAGGCAACTCTTCTGACGGAAAATAATTGTTTGTAGAATTCTCCAGAGTTCTGGAAATGTTTGTACTGGATGTATTTACAGAATTTCCATTGGGCAACCACCTGGAAGGTTTATAATAAGGAACACAAGAATAATGGAATTGAGTAGGAGGTAGAATCGGTAAAATAGGTCCAAAATATCTTGTTAAGCTACTCGGAGAATGCATTGGAGTTGGAAAAAAGCAGTGGGGTATTTTATCATCGGGTGAATTGTCACAACTATTTGGCATCGCGCAATTATTTTCAAACTGAATCGAGCTGCTAGAAGAAACAGACATGGAGCTAGACGCAGGAGATAATCTTTCGTTTACTGACGGTAAATCATCTACCACAATAAGCTCGGAAAACGTTTCACTTGTATCTTTTTTTTCGCTGCTTTTTCTTCTTTTGCATTTAGCCTGTCCAGATTCTCTGAATCCCTTGGCAAAAGGATTGTTATCAATTTTCAATTTCGTTATGTTTTCGTTTTGATACGCTGTCACTGCAATAAACTGCGTCTCTGGAAAAGCTATCGTAGCTTTTCTGGTCCAATTCATGTCGTTCAATTCATTTTCTTTAATTATCAATATTTTCGGTTGGTATTTGTGCATTGAGGCTAACACGATTTGTCCACATGGCGGTGAAATTGTATTGGTAAGCTTTACTCTACTGAATTTAATTGTTTGTGACATCCAGTAAGCTCCTTTGGCTGGAGAGTCGGGGTGTGAATAGAAGCGGTGCATGCTGTGGGCTTCTTCAGAACCTGCTGGAAACCATCCTCCAGATGATGAGTATTTGAAGCGCGTACGGGATGCCGCCTCCATTTCAAGAAATACATGATACTTGGTCTCTGGACACAAGCCGTCAACTTTGATGTCTAGAGATGGAAACATTCGCCTGAAACAAAAAAAATGTGTTCAAGTTGCGTACACAAAGAATTTAATTTTGATAACAACTATAAAAAAATAGAACCAAAATTGGAGATCAACCAACAATTCTGTTATCAGTAGTAATAACTCAAGGACATTGATAATTGTTCGAAAAAAAATTTATGACAGATTTTGGTAAGCTTCTTGCTTGGAAACAGACCGACGCCGTAGGCGGAGGTCTGTTGCCTACAAGCAACAAGCTTGAGAAAGTTGTCATAAAATTTTTGAGGGTTATTCGGAAAGAAAATTGACACTGTTGAGCTGTCAAAAAATTTTCCTACCTAACACGTGAGAGATATTAGTAAAGTTACTGATAATCATGGAGACTAGATATAAGGAGCACAAACTTGTATAAGAAAAATGTCGAAAAAGTCTCCAGCGGTAAGCATTAAGAAGTCTAGTAAAAACTGCAAGAAATCAACAGTCTACACGTCTCAAGTTCAAATCAATTGGTGGTTATCCATACCGCATTCAAGTTGGACAACGGCTAAATACTGCGGATCATTGATGTGCTTGCGCACTCTTTATTTCTTAGCCAAACTTGTACAAAAAATTAGTAACGTGCAGAGAATATAGGTATCACCGTCTGGAGTTTCAGATTCCATTCTTCCCTTATTCTTTTTTTACATCAACAATTATCTACACAAAGAAACAGACCCACAAGTTTCCAAAAAAAAAACAAATTTGAAATTTGACAGTATAAATCAAAAATATCCCCATTTGCGCATGTTTCCTGAATTCAGAACGGTACTCACTATCCAGCAAGAATCGTTTGAATTGGAATTTCACTGGTCTGCAAACGAGATGGAACAGAAAACTGATAGTAGGTAATCGAGAGTTCTGTGGGTCTCTTCTAAAACAGTGACATTGCTATCTTGTTTTAACCTACAAAATGTGAAAATGTTACTGTACTGATTTAAAGTCGATTATCAATTTCACAATATGGCGCTGGTTTTGACAACAAGTTCGCGCATACGACTGCAACTTCAAGTGGCTTCTTCTTACGTGAAATGGAGTCTTATGATACTGGAAATTACTGGTGGTTTGAGCAAACAAATCAGGTACAGCTCGCGTGGCAAACTTTTTTGCTTTAATTACAATTCAAAATTCATCTACTATTTTTGTTGTTGTTTAAGAGATTTTTGAAAATTAAAAAGCTTTTACAAAAACATCTCTTTATAATTTTTCGTACTACCGCCATGGGTAAAATCTGAAAGAGACGTCTCCATAGTTTTTAAAAAGTGGGCGCCTATAAAATTACATAAGTAAGATGATCCGTATGTCGGTACGAGCAGACAAAAAGGGACTAAGAATGGTGTTAGAAGGACCATTCTGGCGTCCGTTAACACGTTTAATACACTTGACTTATCGGATACTGAAAGAGTACCGCAAAAACTGTGCTACGCAGAATAAAAGAATATTAACTATTATAGTACCCTACTTCGAATAATAGAAGTTTGATATACGGGGTGTTTCCGAATAAATGAACTCACATTGGAGTATAAATAAATAAAGGAATAGATAAAAATATATGATGCAATCAATGCAATGGATTTTTTATGGAAAGGAGCAATTTACTGAATAAAATTGGATCTTACTGTTGGAAGATAAAATCATAAAATGGTACCCCATGAATAATACGGTATTTTCTGCAAGATTATGTGATACTGTCGACATATTAAAAAGTAGGCATGGCTACGGACACAAATTGATTTTGTACAAACTTTACTTTTCAATTAGATTTTAATAGTATATTATTCAACAAGCATATAATAATAGCCATTATATGCGGGAAGAATACTATATTTTGTCCACGACCTTTAGGTATAACTTTTTTTGGCAAACTAAAACACTATCTATAGTTTATTTCATTTATGAAGCTTATTACTTGTTATGCTATTTAACAAATTATATATTCAATAAGTATTCAATTCACTGTCTGATTCACTTTCCATATTAAATTTTCTAGTAATATCAATTAAACACCAGTATAGTTATTGAAATTCTTGCAATTAGCAATATTAAAACGTCACTTTTGCTTGTAACATATATCATACACATTAGACAAAAAACTGAAAACGATCTACTCCTATATATACAACATCTTGATATAGTCAAAAGCACTCTTATCGTTCGGGTTCAAAGGTCACTAACCATATGTATCAAATCAGAAGACACAGAGGTTACCAAAATGTGAGATTACAAATATACCAGGAGTAAATAATGATGGTTAATATTTCTCGCCCATTGGTTGACGAATTTCCACTGTTTCAATCATTCTCGAAATAATCTATCAAATTGAGTACCATTTTTTTTGCTTGAGGATGCAAAAACCGGAAAATTGCTTCTTATTATACATATTATCACTTCGAAGTGTCAAAGTCACCAAACTGACATATTTAAATAAAAACTTATTTAAATTTTTATTTAATATATTGTGTCGTTTGTATGAATTATCTTCAATATAATTATGTGTCATGTGACCCATTTATTATCCACACCTATTATTCACTGGTGAATAATATACATCATTATACTCGAAGAAGTACACGTAAAATGTTAAAATTATCAAATAGTCGTGGGCCAGTGTATTTTATTAAATTATTCTATACATATTTTCATAGCATTCTCTCTAACATAAATAACATCGATCTTATACTTAAGATATTATCGCTTCTGAAGTAACCTAAATATTTTTCACTGTATCCCTGTTAAAATATCGGCCACCCCGATGAACTTAAGCCTTTATTATCAAAGAGCCGACGCCGGACAGTGCACTTGATGGAACGACAATAGCGTTTTCACACACGGCCAGCAAACAAGTGCTTTAGCATTGTTCGACATGTACCGCAAAGCTTTGTTTGCTTTTAGTACAACTAAAGAAGGCCATACAATAGCTCACTTTGCTGTTATTCTCACAGTATTTAATGCGAAATTAGAAGTAAGCTAGAAAGGTCGATAATAATGTTTTCCGTCGACCGTTCATTTTCAAGCCATACATAAAAGCATCCATTAATGACCGAAAAAAACTGACTTTTATAATAGAAAGTTTACACTAGCTGGTTAGATAATTAATAAAGCTATGTATCAAATTTTAAAGAACAGTTTTTGCATTATAATTTATTCTTAATCGTAACATCTTGCATTTTTTTTTTAAATCATGTAATTTTTTCATCCGGAAATGGACCTAATCATTTTTTATTTTTTTGGTACCTAGATACGTAATCTACTGAAGAAATACGGGAAGCGGTATAGTGCCTAACAAGGCGAGGAAAAGAAAATAACCCAAAATATTCGTAGGAAGCGATAATTCATCCTAGTTAATCACAGTAATCAAGGGGGCCTTCCGTTTGCGGTGTCAAATTGTTATTATAACGTGCCACGCACTTCATTTTCTGGGATTAATATTAAAAATACAAAGAAGGTGAAAGATGCCGCTGCGGTTGTGGAAATTTACGCATCTGTCATACTGGAAGAAGGAAGGTCAGTTTGACGCCTAGATAAGTTTCGGTGGCGGACAAACTGAACCGATCGAAACAGTTTAATCTCTCGTAACCAATATTTGTATATAATTAAGCACATATTTAAGGATTCACTTTTTGATTTAAATAAATAATAAACTTTTAAATAAACATTCTTATTAAAAATTTTATCAGGTCATTGCAAGGCACTTCTATGATCTCACGATGAACAGCCTGGGATCAAATATCCTAGAAAATGTTTCTGAAGGGAAGGAAGGAGAAGAAACGGGGTGCAAATAGATATTTTACTTCTAGTTGCCCCAGCATAGATGTTACTTTATCTAAATTTCAACGCAGCAGATAAAATATCAACAGTGGCAAATTTATTATTTAATTCTTTGAACCGATATCGTGATAAATCTTTTCACGATCTAAGAAGCTGACTTGATTTGACTTATGCTTGAGATGCAATAAAACTATAAGTCTTTTCAGATTTACCGTGCAGAGCCGCTCTATAACTGATGGAAAAAAGTATGAATCAAAAGTCTTATAGAGTTTTCAGGTAATAATTTATTATTCGCCAACAAAATAAATACGACCCTGTCACGGCTATAATACTTTTATGGCTTTATTCAATGTCATTATCCCATCTCAGGTCAGTTTCTTAAGCAGGGTCCACACTATGCCGCGGTAGGCCGGGTGGGCTAAGCCGGGCGGGTATGTTCGAGCCGGCACGACGTCCACACCGAAAACGAAGCCGACCGGGTTATTTCTACCTACATTATTTAGTTTCAACACCAAGACTGGTGCCTTCGTTGAAGAGTACTTTTTAGAAGTTTTTTTAAAGTGTCCTTAGTGTTTTCAAAATGATTACCGACTATGACGTCGTTATGTCAGCCATGGCTGTGGTGATACTCGCTTTAAATCAGCCCCCAAAAAGACGTCAAAGAAGAGTCTCTGTGAGACTGTCGTGTCTTTGGTTTTTTAATTTATGTTGGGAATCTGAACTATCCCATAAAAGATGACATTCTCTATCTCTATATAAGTCGATTAACACTAAAACTTGTTCGTCATTCCACTCCATCACTTAAAATGGACAATAAAAAACCCTACTTAAACAAACTGAGTCAAAAATAAAATAACTCGTCTAGTTCGGTCGGAGGTTTAATTGTAACTGAAGCCGCTCGGGGTCGTTCGGCACGTCCCCACTCTATATTTTTGTTCGGCTCGGCTTCCTTTAATCTGTACCTACTTTATGCGGGTTGGGATCGGCACGGCCCGGGCCGGCATTTTCCAACCCGGCGAAGCCGCCCGAGGCGTCTACATCAACGCGGCTTAGGCCGCCCGCGTCAGCCTACCCCGGCATAGTGTGGACCCTGCTTTAGAAGGTGAAAAGAACTATCACTTTGTTTATATACAGGGGGTCCTTAACTAATTGTACATAGAATTACAGTACAATATTCACTTCAAAATATTGCGATTTAAATATACTAGCCACTAGCCTTAATAAAATGTTGATATTAATAGAGATACAGAGTGTCGAACATGAAATTTTAATATACTCACATTCTAGTGATTAACTACATGACTATCTAATACTATTATTTAATGAAATTGCGTTTGAAAAATGTAGTTGTGTGTACCATAATTATTATTTTTAAATTTTAATAATTGTAGTAATTGTAAAAAACGAAAATTAAAATTTCATGTTCATTTTATTAAGGATAGTTGGCTTAAATCGCAATATTTTGAAGTGAAGATTGTACTGTACCTACTTCTATGTATAATAACTTAAGGACCACCCTGTACTTTCATTCCAGTCACGTACCCAGCCTTTTACATATTTTTGCTTTTTGTTACTAATTGAATCAGAAAATAATATTTTTATGAATTATTCCGAGCTCCTAATTTTTCCCTACGTACGTCAAAAATTAACTTAGCTTACATACATCACTAGCACTGCTGGCAAAAATTTTATGATCAAATTTATTTTTATTCTGATCAACCAAGTAAATTTATTAGGATTTTATTGCACAGTAATGAACATATTTAGTACAATTTTTTCTATCAAAAAATATGTATAAAGATTATTGTTTACTGGTATTATTTTAACTTCTTTAGTACAATTGTCCACGCCCAAAGAAATTTTGACAGTAGTCAGACTCGTCAAACTTTCAAGTAAAATCACGGGAGGGCCATCAGAGCAAAATTCCCTTGTTTTACAGACCACTTATAGGGTACTTAAAGAATTTGTTCAGGGCACTCTCTAGAGGCCTAAAGGGCCGTTTCCAATTGTTTATCTAAAGCAGGGTGGCGCCTTCCAAAACAGGCGACAATCGGTAAATACACGTTGCGTAGGACCTTCTTGAAAATCAATTAAGATTTTACAATTTTACTAGCAAACTGTAAAGCTGATGATTAGATGGGTTTTGATTTATGGGCTTATGGATATTGAGTTGAGAGATTTTGTATTTACAAAAAAGCTTTGAAAGGTAAAGGATTTTTGGGGTAAAGAGTACACAGGTTGAAAAAAAATATTGGAAGTGTTGGTATGTACAAAAATAAGATTGATACGTTAAAAATGCTACAGTGGAAATTAGTAAACAATTGTATTATATTTAAAGACGAGCACAGTAATTCATTTTAAGATAATGTCAAACTTTTTCCAGTTTTAAAAAACTAAACCATTACATCTCTTCTTGCGTTTTCTGAAGGATTTTTTGGCGAGTTACCGTTGATAACCGCTAGTCACCAAGCGGTTATATCCCCACTCATTGCCTTGGACAGTAATTTCAGAGGTTTCGTGAAAACATTGCGGTTATAAAAAGAGGTAACTAAATGATACAATGACAGTTGAAAGTCTTCATAATGAGTTTGTTTTGGTTAATTACTGTTTTTGATAATGTTTTTTTCAATGACAATAGTTATCTTCAACAAACGATTCGTCATTGATTTAATTCTCAACATCTAGCTGTTCGTCATTCATGTTGCCAGCTTCTAACACCTCTTCTTCCGCCATATTTGTTTATTATTTGAACTTGTAACCACATATAACCCTCCTATAAAGTTGTGTTACAGAATCTATAACCGTCTTATAAATCATGACGTCAATTTGTGACGTCATTCATCCCTCCCCTGTAACCGTTGCTTCGCGAAAATGGAGCGGTAGCAAATTATCAGTTACCGATTGTAAAACGGTAACTCGCCAAAAAATCCTTCAGTCTTCGCGTTTTTTTTCTGTGTGTCTGTCTAAACGCGATAAACTCAAAAACTACTTATAGTCGAGCGGATAAAGGGAAAAAATTCCGAACTTTGAGCCTTTTTTGTGCTTTATCCGCTCGACTATTAACTGAAATGACTCATCTCATAGGGAAGGTTCAGATGTATACATGTATAAGTTACGACGGGTATAAAAATGCTAAAATTAATAAAAATGATAAGACGCGTTATCCGAGCTCCAATAAAAAATGTAAAACGTATTATACAAGATATTTCACTACCTTGTATTTTGTAACCGCTTGTAATTCTTTCTGTCGAAGACGTATCTTACCATCCCATCTACACGTGTTATTTTTCGATCACGATTGTTTAAATCTGATTTGTTGTGGTAGGACCAAAATCAACACCAAATAAACGGGAAGTGGATTGTTTTGCTTAGAACAAATGTTTATATAACTTTGATATTTTGCACTCAAATGTAGGGCTCACACGACACATATGGTTTTTTTCGGTTAGTAGTGTCAGGAAGCAAAAAGAGTAGGTTTATACGTTTCTTAAATGTGTAACAGATGATAGAAGTGTTTACAGTCATATATTATTATCGTTCCTGTGTTTTTTTTTTGTTTTGTGGTTAGGGTTATTATTTGTCTTACCCACATTAATCAATTGGACATATTTTAGGAATCATGCTTTAATGATGATGATAATGATTTTTGTAGATAAAATGTAGAAATCATACAGAGGTTAAACCAATACAAGGGTTGTCTTTCAAGTGCTGCATATAAAAAAAAAATGTGGAAATTTATTGTCACATTTATAGTTTTCTTAAAATACTCCCCCTAGTTTAAAAACAAGGTCATAGCTATAATATACCAAAAACTTTGATACTTTGCAAGCTCTCTCTCCCTATAAGCAACTTGCTTGAGGAAAAGTTATGGTAACATGCTCTTTCGGTTTCTATAGTACAGTTACCGCTGTAATAAATCGATAAATATCAATTTAGAAAGAAACCATAGTATCTACGTTTTTTTTTAAATAATAGCTATTTATGCCATCAGTTACGAAATGCCTAATTTCATTTCGTAACGTATTGCATACAAGATTTTTTCTAATTTTGAAGAAAGTAATAAAAAAATAAAATTTAATATAATTGATAAAAATTTGGAAAACATAAATTTAGTTTGTTGCTGTTACTTCATGTTAGTTGTCAGTTTGACATTTTGTAAAAAAGTCTAGACGGAAGGTTTTTAGCGAGATTGATATATTTTTAGTTTTATTTTAAAAAAATTAGTGATTCAAGTTCTGAAGAGCTACCAAGCGATATTGAAGAGGCAGCAGGTAATGCTCTATTATCAGTAATTCCCAAAAAGTCAAAGGCAGTTTATGATTTGGCATACGAAAAATTTGTTACGTGGTGTGATGAGAAGAAAATTAAACACGTTAATGAGAAAGTTTTACTTGCATATTTTGAGGGTAAGAAAGATCTAAAAGTTTCCACATTATGGACACTTTACTCAATGTTAAGGTCTGACTGAACTAAATCTGAAAAGGAATATTGATATTAAAAAATATACAAATTTGGTAGCATATATTAAAAGGCAAGCGGACGGGTACAGTGCTAAAAAGTCAAAAGTTTTTATCAAAGAAGATTTTGCCAAATTTTTAGTGGTAGCTGATGACAAAGAATACTTAATGGCTAAGGTTGCAATGATAATTGGAATGGCAGGGGCATGCAGAAAAGCAGAATTAACATTTCTCCCAGTTGAAAATTTTATAGACGAAGGAAGCCATTTTCGTGTTGATATCCCACCTTCAAAAACAAAAGTTATACGGCAGTTTGCAATTACCACTGGAGACATTGAAAATACGAATCTTGTTGAAATATTAAGAAAATATATTAAGTTGCGTTCCCAGGTTCTTAAGCACAACAGATTTTTTGTAAAATATGCGAATGGAAAATGTACCAGAATACCTGTGGGAATTAACACATTTAGCAGTCTGCCAAAAGTTATTGCACAATTTCTTGGTCTTTCAAATCCTGTTCTATATACTGCCCACTGTATCAGAAGAAGTTCTGCCACTTTCCTAGCAGACAGTGGCACTGATATTTTAAAATTAAAGAGGCATGGAGGTTGGAAATCTACCTCTGTTGCGGAGGGATATGTTGAAAATTCCATGAACAATAAAAAACTTATAGCGCAAGAAATATTTGGTGAAACATCTAATGCAATGTGCGCCGCTTCCCAAATAACAGCAAGTTCGAGCAATGAAAAAAATATGTCGTCGGGAATTAATTTGAATAATTGCAATAATTGCAATATTTATAATAATTAATTAATTTATAATTTATGTTTTTAACTTATATCATAACAGTTTAATAAATAGAATAATTCTTTTTGTCACTAATTTTGAAATACATTTTTCGTCACCAATTGCATAAAATTTTACTTTATGCAACTAGTTACAAAAAGTAAGACGTTTCATAATGTCAATCAGTTTTAAAAAGTGTCACTTTTTATGTCAAAATTAGAAAAATATTATTTGTACTCACCGGCCTGATTTCGTGATAATCATTTCTGTGCCTTCACTACTGAACGTTTTCCATAATTCTTTATTTTTTAACGTGACGTTGCAGTCTAATGGAAGGCTTACATCTGTAAAAAAGAATTATATTGTTAAAAGTCCAAATTTCTACAAATATAATGTTTAAATGATACAGTGACAAAATTTGAGATTAAGAAATGTTACTTAAATATTGAATTCGACGATATCTTCTTGAAAAACGTCTTAATACATTATTAGAAATAGTACATTGTTTACCGGGTAGGAAAAGCTTAACATTCCTGGACGACTGTGAAGATTGCTAAGTCGAGGCGCAAGCCGAGACTTAGCAACACAGAGTCCAGGAATGTGGCTTTTCCTACGAGGTAAACATACTATTTTTCCGCAAATCGTTTAAAATTCGACAGATATTGATTGATTTAAAAAAAAAACGCGATAATTTTATTCCCAAATAAATGGTGCTTTGAAATTCCAAATAAAATTACTTGGGTTACTATGGAAACGTATTATTGAGGTTGAATTGTCAAACTTGACGATTATAAATTTACCTAATTGCTGGTGTTCTCGAAAGTAAAATGATAAGGGATGATGAAATTTCCATTCCTGGGACTCCTCCAGAGCTGGTTGAGGCAGTGAATACTGCTTCATTAGAATTATTGCCAAAGAAATCAAGAGAAAAGTACGAAAATGCATACAGACGTTTTATGGATTATCGCATGAGTAAAAATACGAGTTCTTTCTCAGAAAATGTTGTAATGGCATACTTCCTAGACCTTTGTTTAAAGATGAAATCTTCAACATTATGGGCCAATTATTCAATGCTGAAGTCAACCCTTGCACTTAAACACAATGTAGATATATCTACATACTCAAAACTTCGTTCTTTATTGAAACGGCAAGCTCAAGGTTATAGGGCAAAGAAATCTAAGATTTTAACGAAGGAAGAAATTGAAAAATTTATCCAGGAAGCTCCAGATAAAGAAAATTTAATGATTAAGGTAATTTACAAGGTTTTAATTTCTATTTAGATTATAGCTTTATTTATTTTTTAGGTGGCTGTAATATTTGGTATTTCTGGGGCCTGTAGAATGGATGAGTTAGTCCGAATGACTGTACACGATATAGAAGACTTAGAATCTAAGCTTTTAATCAGCATACCTGATTCGAAAACCAACAAACCAAGATCATTTGTAATTAATCAGATCTACTTGAATGTTTACTTATTTGAACTTGGTAAATCCGACAGAATATACTGGTCACTGCTTTCGTCGGTCTTCTGCAACAATATTGGTTGACTCTGGTGCCGACATAACTAGTTTAAAGAGGCATGGCGGATGGAAGTCATCAAACGTTGCTGAAGGATATATCGAAGAATCGCTTAACAATAAGGTTGAGGTGGCAAATAAAATTTTCACAGTACAAAATATTCAACAAAATGACCCTACCACCCTGCATGTTGTCCAAAATGTTTCTCATAGTTCTAAGAGTGTTCCTCCAATGTTCAATAATTGTACTAACTGTCAAATTACTGTAAATATAACAAATTGATCTTAAAAATGTATTCAGCAATGACTTGATGTTTTCAAAATATAAATTAATTCCTTATAAGCAATGTGTTTTCAATCATTTATGTAGAACACTAACAACTGTACGGAAATATCATTTCCTTACAGTAAGGAAGTCCTGACTTTTTCTTCAAGAAATTTTGACAGGAATGTCAAAATTTCCTAGCGATTTGCGGAAAAAACATTTATTTTGGTAGATGACTGATAAAAAATTTTCCTTGGCTAGTAAGAGCAAAAACAAGGAGTCCTTTAAAATTCAAGCTTTGTTATAACATTTCGAATCCTTTTTTCACAAAAATTGTTTGCTCTATGTAAGTCCGGAACTTTATCTAATAATAGCTGGAATTAAGTGAATTCTCATGCTGTGACATATTTCTCGCTCAAATATCTATTTTTTCATTTCAAATCATTTTATTGAGTCTGAAGTTATATCGTTTGTATTTATAGATCTAATGTTTTCATGGCAAATGTCTCTTAATATCTTGGTATATTTTGATCCAAATAATGATGCTGCTTTTATTTTTTGTACAGAAAATTTATAAACTTGGTTGAATATAAAATGCCGCCATTAATCTCCGCTACACCCTGTAGATCCTTGGACGGGAGGTGCAAAATTTCAGGTCAAAACTAAAATCGTCAAGTCAACTCTATATCATTATTAGTCATAAACCATAGACGCAGGTAGCATATCCCACGAATTATTTAATACGAAAAATAAATAAGAAAAAATAAGGTATTCCTGGCAATCGTTGTCAATAATATCAATTTTTTGAGAAAAATAATTCCTTTAATTTATATTGAATGTATTTCTTCACTATGATATACAGGGTGTCCCAAAAAGTTTTATACAAATGGAGAAAAAGTTTATCTTTTACATTTCACAAAAAAAAATATTCCTGATAAAAAGCTCTGCATGACTTGTAGATCCATAATCAAGTACAAAATTTTTTGAACATTGGCTGGAATACAGGGAAAATCAAAATTATGATTTGGAGTGATAGTAAAATACGTTCAAACTGTAGTGGAGAGCAAAATATTCATTGAAATTGTTATTAAGTATCAAAAAATTATGTAGATTAGTGATTTTTCCAGATAAAAATTACAAGATTATTGTAATAAACACGTCAGCAATTGTTAGATTAATGCGCAGTACGAAACATCGTAAGATCCCGTTCATAATAAGCGCCTGATTTTGTTTTACTCATCCTTATTACGTTCTGGATAGACTGCTTTGGAATACCTAATAACTGTCAACAAATGTCAAATGTTACATAAATGTGTGTGTTTGCAATAATTAGAAATTCCAGTAAAATTGAGAATTAAAGATAAAATTGAAATTGTTCTCATTGTTGGAGAAAATTATAAAACATGTAGGGAAGCAGCAGAAATCTTTAATAATAGACACCCTGATAAAACAATACATTTCACAACTGTCAGATATGTAATAAATAAATTCAAGAGTTAATTTTTATCATAACTTTTTGCTACTTTCAACAATTTCAATGAACATTTTGCTCTCCACTACAGTTTGAACGTATTTTACTCTCACTCCAAATCATAATTTTGATCTTCCTTGTATTCCAGCCAATGTTTTAAAAATTTTGTACTTGATTATGGATCTACAAGTCATGCAGAGCTTTTTATCAAGAATATTTTTTTTTGTGAAATGTAAGATAAACTTTTTCTCCATTTGTATAAAACTTTTTGGGACACACTGTATATTTTTTTCAGATGTACTATTTCATTCAATAAAATCACGATATAAGACAATTTTAATATTCAAAAATTCATAAAAATTCATGGGTTGAAGATACGGTGATAGCTGTAGGGACATTTTTGATTCAAAATAATCTAGACAATATTATAAAAATAATTTATTGCAAAAACAAATTTTTTGCAGCATTTTTCATTCCGTTGTTTAAACAATAACGACAAGTGTGAAAAGTGTCACTTTACACTTTTATAATCAGGAGAGCCTCTGAGACATTAAAAAAAAACGAATCAAAACGAACGCGCCATCTGCTCTTAATAATTTTCTTGAAATATGATTTAACTTTGCTCGCCTTGTCCCAATAAAATTATAATTAACTTTTTCAACCACTAGAACATTTTGATTTATAAAAAAAAACTATCACTATCACATTAACAAATTATTCTTCCTATTTCAATTGAACAACTATTATCTGCTTATTGTATGCGGCTACCTGAGGCTAATAAAATAAGGTGGTCATATTCAATTTTATTAAATACACATATCTATTTATAAGTCGGGGTAGAGTTACCTCCGGAAACGGACGTTATTACCTGTTTTCAAAAAGAGTCTGAAGTGTCTCCCATTGCATTAACGTATAGGTACTTCAATTTTTTTACCTTTGCATTTGAACTAAGTGAATTTAAGATAGAATGTGATAATAGTTATTTACGTAATTAGTGGGATATGGACATTATTATCGCACGCATGTGAAGTGTAATCACATAAGTGCGTTAATAATTCCTATCACACGTGTTACGTACAAAATTTTATCTACAACTGTTTATTAGTATTATTAACAGTACCTATAATATAAAATTTGAAAAAAAATTCAATCCAATGTATTTTTAATAATATTGACTGCAAACATAAGGTACTGTGTATCATATTTTATGACCATAGCAACAAAGACAAACAAGGCTGTGAAAAAAAAAATTAGTTATGTCATCAAATTTTCAAAGTTGAATGAACAAAAATCTATAAAAATGAGTTCAAGCGAAGAAAATCTCCTTTCGGAAATTGAAAATGCAGCTTCCAGTGTTATTTTAAATATTTAATTCTGGTATTAATATGTTTCTAGATTCTTATTACCGCACTAGTGCGGTAATGTAATCAAAAACGCACTAGTGCGGTAATATACGTCATTATGACATTAAAAATAGTGTCAAATCGTACCCGTTACATGACAGTTGTAGATAAAAGGACGTAATTTTGCTATTATTTAGTCGAAGCCTATAAAAATGAAAACTCAAAGTTTCCTTCCTCATATCTGGGCAGAGCATTCATCATTATTATTATTATCATTCCAAGTATGCACTTGCTCAGCACTTGCTGGTAATGTTCACCTATCCCGAGCGTGTGTAAACGCAAATGAGATTAGGCTCGGAAGTCACATATTTAGAAATTTACGGACAGTGTGACAGGTATTTAGAATGGCAGCCTTCTGCAGATCGATGTATGTATTTTTGTGAAGACCTAGTTTGGACCTACTTCTGATGGATGATGTTGCAAAGTTGATTGTGCCTGCGTAGGTAATCAATGTTAGTTAAGGCTGAACATTATTATTATTATTATTATTGTTATTAAGGGTGACTGAAGCATTTCATTCGAAGATGAATTGTTCTAGATACTCACCGCATCCAAATATACATTATTTTTTATCAAATAAGCACATATATTAAAATCAGAAGTCATGTTTTATGACATGCATGTCACAAAACGGAAAACTTTGGTGAACACCAAATAATAGAGCTTCAAAATATATATTTTGTGACAGTAGTTTCTTAACATTTCAGAGCTTTTAAGAAATAAAACTTTATCTGCAGAGTCTACTGAAACCTGCTGAAGGACATTACTATGTACCTATAGTATGTATAGGTATGTCTATGCTTTCCTTAAATCTTATTTATCTGGCTCTACTGATAGATACAAATGTATTGTAAAATATGAACTTGTAAATATAATATGACGTATCATATAATATAATATTTTTTCAATAATTTTTTAATAAATTTGCCCTATTCCTGTTTATTTTATCATTTATTCCACCTATTTCATTTAAAATTATAATTATTATAATATATTTTTATCTTATTGATAGCACGATTTCAGGTGAGAGACCCTAAAACCGCAATAAACCATAGGCGGACATTGGAATTTAGACAAAATAAAATAAATCAAAACGTAGAATAATTGTGCTACGATTACCACCTTACCACTGCGAACTCAATGCTATTGAAGTTATATGGGCGCAAGTAAAGTGTGACGTAGCACGAAACAATAAGCTCTTCACCTATCAATATGATAAAAATACACTATATAAGCTTTGTTGAACTCTTACGAATACAACCAACGGATGATTTTAAGCCATTTGGACCAGAATTTAAGGAACCGGAATTTAATAATCAATTACAATAATATTATGATGGTAGAATTTGTTATTCCTTCAAAATTTGCTTTCACTATCTTCCTGTCAATAACGACATCTCGACTCCTCCGTATTTCTATTATAGTGCTTACAATACTTTATCACTTATAATCTGGAAGCATCAAATATACCAGCTATCAATGTGATAATAATAAGTTATGAAATCAAACAATGATAATAATAACTTTAAACTTTTAAAAATGAATGATGCAATAATTTATATCATTGCAGGGGTTTATGATATCAGAATGAGTTTACACAAACGATTTTATTCAACTGTCAATAAGATTTTGTTTGCTCTCATTAATAATAGTTAATTAGCTATAACCCCTCCCTAGAACGGATAATAAATATACATTTTTCGTTCATAAAATTTGGAAGAATATTTTTGGGAATATCATAGCATATTTGTTAAATATACATGGTACCGCGGGTAGGTCTTAGCGAGCAGGGCTTTGCTTTTGATAAAATGTATCTGATTCTATAAAAAGTGTTGATTTTTAATTACATTAACTGAAATGTTTTGCTCTGACAATTTTTGTTACGCTACTGCTCATATAATCATTATCTGTGGCAAAATATACTTATGTGCACAAAAATTGACCAGTGGCAAAAATTATAAATAGAGTTAGTTTATAAATAATGGATTTTTATCATAAAATCTGATAAAGAAATATTAAAAAGTACACAGTACAGGTGATGGGGGTTACTTGAGGAAAATCTGGAAATTTAAGTATTTTAAATATTCTCTTGATATTCTCAAATAACTGAAGCAATCTAAAAGTTATTTAACTCTAAGTATAACGGAACAGTTCCAATACCTTATAGGTATACATGTACTCATAATACAAGTCTAGATCGTTAAGATTAACTGAAGAAGACATTAGATATTATTGTTATATGTTGTTGAATCATTTGTGATGTGTGTTAATAACTGAATTTGAAGAGCTACGTGGATAAAAATTGTTTTCATTTAAGAGTTATTAGTATGGACGATGGGGATATATGCGTGCGTATAACATCTGTGAGGTCCAAATAAGTCAAAGCATCTGTAATAAATGATATACCAAGAAGATAAAGGGGTTATGTGTCGTGCAAAGAGGAAAACCTGATGGAAGAATGGGCTATATAACTCCTAAAGGGGCAAGAGAAAATGATAGTTATTGTCTATTTTGACAAATAGGCCACTCGGTATGGGTCATTTTAGACCAAAAGTACAAGTAATTAGCAATACGTCTGATTTTTTTTCATAAGTACCTTGAAGTACCTTGTTTTGCAATAAAACGGGTCTCCAGCGTTTTTTTCGTCCGATCAATGGTTTGTACGGAAAAAATTCGGTAAACTAAGTATGTGTTCCGCATTCGCGTGACTGCTTCACGGCGGAAAAAAATATAAATATTCAATTAGAATTTTTTTTCAATCTTTGGTGAGAGTTAAGATAGTAGTAAATAATAAATGAAAAGGGGTAAATTAATTTTTACATATTTTTATTGGAAAAAGGTATGAAAAAAAAATATATTAATCATCTTTTATACATTTTCACTAGGTATATACATTTTGTTCGTTGAATATTAATCTTTATATTACATGAGTATCAAATCTTATTTTGAAAAAATAAAAGATTCTTACCCGAATCTATAAAAATTGCTATTTTTGCTTATAATACAAAAAATCATTGAATCCAAAAATGTATGTATATTAATTGATTTTGTAATTATATATTCTTGATCTTAGAAGTTTACTCAACATTTCTACGCAAACCCTATTAAAATTACTCCAGTTTTATCAAAGTTACAGTATTTAATATATAAAATAATGAATTGGGAAAAATTAATTATCCGTAAATTTTAACTATGGAACAGACCTCCTAAATAAAAGTTTCCATCCTTCGAAAAATTGTTTCAATGCCACCTTATTATATAATATATTTTTTATTGAGATACTTGGTTTTTTATCAGAATATAATATTTATATTATATATGAGTAATTTGCTAAAAATGATTATGTGCTATGACAAAAAAAATGCCATCTTCAAAACGACGTATTACAATTATTTATATCTACATTATAACTGTACAATAGTTTATAATGTAGGTACCTACCTACTCCGCCGCGCTTCAGAAAATAGAGTCACGCGGATGCGGAACACATACTTAGTTTACCGAATTTTTTCCGGACAAACCATTGCTAGGACGAAAGAAACGCAGGAAAACTTTTTTGTTGCAAAACACTCCCCCTACACGGTGGTATTTTTTATTTTTCCCTACCTTCCTCCCAGCGAGAAATATTGAAAAATTTAAAAAAAAAAGTTTTTTGATTTTTTTTTTCTAATTTGGGAAATCGATAGACTGGTAAACTTTTTTTTATATTAACCTACATACTTCAAGGAACCTACTTATGAAAAAAAAATCAGCGGTATTGCTAATTACCTATAGTTGTTACCCTTATCGTCTGGCCTAAAACATCATACATAAACCAAATTTTGTAATACCAAGGGTTGTTTTGAGATTTAAAATTTGATCATAAAAAACACAAAAACACCACAAAAAAACTTTAAACCACAATATCTCATAACTTTATTTTTGTTACATAGCCCCTTCATCCACTTTTAACTTTTAATGCCAAATGAAATCATAATTTTACTGGAAAAACTACAACACATTGTTGTATTGTTAATTTTTATCCACCAATCCTACCAGGGTAACTAGAGAAATTTTATCAAACTCCAGTTGAATATTTCTTTTTATCCCAAAATCAATTTTAAAAAACTTTGTTCACCTTTACAGAATTGATTTATATCTAAAAATATTCTCATTTATTAACAATGATACCAAAAGTTGAAAAATAGTTCAGGGAAATCTAAATAATTTGGGGGGATTCGATAAAGTTTGAACAGAAATAGATTTAATTTAATTTGAACAGAAATAGATTTCATGAGGACCTGGGTGTTAAAAAGTGGTGTATTATTATTATTATCGTTTCAAACAATTATTCAAAATATGAATATGTCAATTAGGTACAATATATTATGTAAAAATCGAAATTAAACTATATTAAAATGATTTTTAACATTATTTTTTAAATTAAAAATGAATTCATTAATATTTTCCCATATTTATTCCATCTATTATTATAATTAAAAAGAAATAATAACAAATTCTTACTTTCAAAATGCCTATAAAAGTGCGGATTAACTTCCAAATGCATCATGGTTGATAAATATTTTACCATCTAACGAACAACACGTCGTTTTTCTAAGTCTATATTCACACTTAACAACACGACTTTTATCTACCAAAGTGGCGAAACTACTAATACTATTTCAAAATTTTGCCCATAAATTTCGAAAAGCTTAGCCAATCCCTCGCCAAACTACGAAGAGTTCTATTGGCTGGAGTGGTACCTCTAACGTCTATTGGTTCCTTTTTGGCAATTTGTAGATGCGACCCTCTGTTTGGTTAGGTTAGTCATTGTCGAAATTCAGGGGTGTACTCGAATCTTGAATTAACAGGTCTTTAACTAGATTATTTATAAAAGAGATGGTTGGAGCTGTATTGTTTTTTAAATTTTACCCATTCGGAATTGTAATTGAGTCAAAATCTGTGGATGAATTGTACTTATTAATTATATTATTCAAATTATCTAAATACAGTTACTTCTTATGAGAACTACTATTCGTACAATTACTTTTTCCTATAGAAACAAAAGCTGATTTAAGCTAAGAAAATGTAGAGCAGCTCATGTGCTCTTGCATGTTCAAGACTTAAAAACTGTTTCCATTCCAAACTCTACAACTACAAATATAACAAATAAAGACTTTTTTGTACAAGTACCATTAAAAGTGACAGTTTTAATGCCTGTCAATTTTGTTAAAAGAAGACGTTCACATAGTAGCGATCGTGAAATTGCATCACTCACAAAATGAAATGTTACTTTTAACTATAATATCATAAATAGCTATTTTCTACAAACGTCAGTAAAAGTATAATTTAAAAGGTCTAAAATGTCATTTTATGACACTGGTGTGGTATGAGAAAATATAAAAACAGTTCAAAATGAAGAGTTCATTAAATTAAACGCGCAATAATTAGTGAAACTACAATTATAATAAGAAACTCCATTGGTAGATGTAACAGAGTTTATTTTAGTGAAGCTTGTACCAGGGTAGATAGCCGAAGTTTTGGACAAAATTTGATCCGCAATGGTCTGTTTCCTTTGTAGAGAGTCTTCTATATAACCCTCTGCTACTGTACCTACTGGACTTCTATCCACCGTGTCTTTAATTGTAGTTTGTATGTCCAATATAAAGATGGGGATCAGGTAAATTCAAAAATTCATCAATTTTGCAAGCATCTTACCAAATGTGTTGATTCCAACTGGAGTTCTGGCACATTTTTTTTATACATTTCATAAAAACTCTTAAATGATTAATATCCGCTGAACTAAGGACTATATACTTGTTATAGGAATTCATATACAATGTAGCACTTGAATAAAATATAATATGTCGTGTATTTTTATATTAAAATTTATTCAATTAATTTGTTGTATACAATAATAATAATAACCTATTAACATAGTCCGGCTCTGTTTGATATACAATTATTTATTATTGTAAATGAGATAGCGTTACTTTTCGAACTTTCAGTGTACTGTTTTTCTGGAAGTTTTTTGTACAACTTTCAAATTTAACGTTCTCTTTTATATTTGAAAACATCCAGATTTTCATTTAAAATATTAAACTCCAATTTTGATTATAATTAATTTCATTTCCACCATAAAACCAATGTAAATTATTGTGTGTATTGTACCTAGTGATAATGGCCAGAGCTGTCACAAAGGACGTTAAGCTGAATAAAAAAAAATAATTAAAATTTACTTTCCTAGTTCTTCTTCCTCTTATCCTCCTTATTCCTAATTCCATACTTTCATTTATAATTTTGATTTGTTTAATTTATGTTTCTATTAGAATTTTTCTTACTCATTCTCACCCAAAAATCATTCTCTCTCCGTTTATCCGAAACATTGAAAGAACATTAAGGAAAGTCAAATTTTCTAGAAAAAAAAGTTCCTTTCACCAGAAAATTAACAATTCCTATCTGATTTTTCCACCCAAAGCAAATAACAATGATATTTTTTGCTAAAAATGAAAATAGTCAAAATTTTTATAATATGGACAACGTCTGTCGGGTCCGCTAGTGTAAAAATAATCCCCCAGTCCCAAGTGGCCCCTAGTTGGCTTATCTTTTAAGAAGTTATTGAAAATTACCTGCTTTAAATGATGGTCTCAAAGGTTTTGTAACTATTTAACTTTTGAGGTGAAAAGTCTCAGTATTGAAACCAAACTAAAGCACAATATATACACGTAGATTCAAAAGTTTTGCATCACCTTCTTCGGATGCGAAGGAATTTTTTTGCGCTAACAATTTCTTGTTAGCTTGTTTATCAATGTTTACCATTTCAATATGTTCCATATTTTTTGCAATATACAAATGTTTACAGTTTTTTTTTAAGAAAACATTTTTAGTGCGATCATTTTAACATTCAAGGCATTTGATTTTTACGATTTTAAGTGCAAACATGAATCGTCAAGTCATAAGTGAGATTGACCGTGCAAGAATAGTGGCTTTAGTTGAAGAAGGTCATTCTCAAAGGTTTGTGGCAAACAGAGTTGGCGTTTGGCAAAGTGATGTGTCTCGTGTATGGAACCGGTATCTCCAGACCAATTCTCTTCGTGATAGACCTAGAAGCGGTAGAAGGCGTGTTACTAATCAGCGGCAGAACCGCTATATCCACTTAACTATCCGAAGAAACCCGACCATGGCAATACCAGCACTCCAAAGAGA
>CAJUYI010002527.1:10876-30750 GCA_910591695.1 Galerucella pusilla | reverse complement strand
GAGATTTTTGAAGTAGTGAGCCAGAACCCGTATAGCTCTATCTACTAGTGCTGATTTCCGCATCGGCGGTTAGTATCTGGAGTGATCGGAATATCGTTTACTATTACCTTGAGCAAAAGCCAGCTGGCGTATTATGCCTAGAAATATCCTCAAGATATTTTATTTCAACATTCTAAGGATATTTGCATGCTGATAATAGGAATTCTCAAAACGTCCATAATACATCCGCAATTAGTCCAGGATACATCATTATGCTATTTCCAGGATTAATTTGGGTTATACGCATATTGTTTACAGGACTGTTTCAGAATTTAAAAAAATTACATATACAAATAAAAAAAATCTATTTAGGGTATATATACTTATATATACTTAATCTGTATTTTATTACTTTAGTCATCCTCATCCCCTTCATCCTCGTCATCCGCTTCTCGGTTGTCTTGCCGACTCGTAGATTTTGCTTTGGTATCCATGCTAAAAGGATTTTTATTAGATTAATAGAATTACCAACATTGTATTCATGTTAAATTATACATACTTCTCCGTTTCTACATACTGACGGTCATCTTCTAGTAGTACCAAAGATTTCTTTGAGCTTAAAATAATATCACGTTTTTGAAAACTATACATCTCGTAAGTATATTCAATTTATAATAAAAAATTCATAAAAACATGAAAGCAACATACTTTTTCTTATGACTACGTTCACTTGCATGTCTCAGCCAAGCTTTTATGGGATCTGAAATATTTTGCTCTGTAGCTTCCGGATGGAAAATTCTCACTGCACCTGAAATGAAATATATAAAATACATATTTACAGAAAATAAGATATTAAAGTTAAAGACAAAATAATTAAGCAAATATATAGCATAACTTTTATATGTTCCTTGTGGTGTTATATATGTGTAATATTTTTCCTCTTTGTTACCTGGGAATAATTACATTTTTTCTCAAAAATAGTGCGGTTACAAGACAACAAATATATAGCAATTAGATAATATCGCGTGATCAAATTAAACTGCAAAATAATTTGAAGTTAAGAAATTATATATATTTTACTAGTCTTTCGATACTGTATCAGTTAATAAAATATATGTTTTGAGTTTTATATTTACCGAATAATGTAAATCAAAGATGTAAATCAAAGAAAGACTGTTTCTTTTTTCCTCCAACGTAACTGAACATGCTTCCCACTGAATCGCTCATAATCCGTCGTAAAATATTAAATGTGATAAGTCAATCTGTCTGTTCCACCAATTCTTGTCAGTTGTTTCATCTGAATAAAATTGATAAAATCAAATCTTTTCATTTGTTACATTTTTATATGTAATATAGTTTCTATTTTGAACATATACATACTAGTGCCCGTACGATTAATTTTATTATTTATCAATAGTTGTTCCAATTTTTCCAAAGTTTCTATGGGAAAGAGTTCTGGGTAGTCGATTTCAACATCATTTTTATTTCCAAACCAATGGTTCAATAAAACTCAAAGTCCAAACCACAAAAATTAATAAAAGTTCCTCAAGGGACACCTATGATGCGCTACTAGTTTCGGTACAATATTACCATCATCAGGCTACAATATAAAGAAATGGTATACTTAATACATGAAGATCTTACAAGATTCTGTTAAAATCACTTAAACAAGAGTAGTTAATAGATATAAAATGAATGTGAAAGATAATATTATAGTAAATAATACAAAATTGAGAATATTACAATTGTTGATATTAAATTGAAAAAATTAAAAACTGTCAATATAAATTAAAAGGTTAATGAAAATATTTCAAATTACAAGTTTGGTAATATAAATTATATAAGTAGGTAGTCAAATTGGAATAAAATAAAATATAGTTACCTGTATGAAATATATAATCCAAAGAACAATAGGTTGTTGCCAAAAACGTTAAAATTTTAATACAAGTTTATTTGAGTGGTAAGGAAAGAAAAGAAAATGGAATAAACATTGGAAATATTAAACTAATTTGAAGTTAATTGAAATGTTGGCCTAATGGACTATGCCAAAAGGGGTTTAGTGAACATTATTTTTTATTTTTAAATTTACATTTAAATTGTCCGAAAAGACTATTTAATTGGGATTGGTGAAGTAAAATTGTTGTTAAAATCTGAACATCACGACAATGTCCAACATTAACGATGAAGTTGTTCAAACGGCTTAAACTAGCCACTGAAATTATTATATGATAGGTTAGAATAACCATTATCAAAAGAAAAAGTAGCATGATGAATAATTAAATTATCCATTAAAAGATTTTAAAATTTTTCAAGCTAAAGTTTAAAAAAAATATATTTTAGTAGAATTAAAAAGTGATTTTTCTTTAAAACATATTTTTGTAAAGAATAAAGATATAGTTCCTATGTTACATAAATCAGGTGTTTACAAAATATCTTGTTATGATTGTGATGCGGTATATGTAAGTCCGAGTGGTCGTAGACTTTAATACCGTATAATGGAGCATAGGAATTGTATCAAGAAATATTCCAATTATGATTTTAATAATTCTCCTTCCGCCTTTGCTAATCACATTTTGAATGAACATCATTCTCCAGATAATTTTGAAGTTGAAATGCTACATTCTTGTAATAAAGGTATTGGAATGAATTTACTAGAAAGTTTTGAGATCCATAGAGCTTCTTTAGATAGTGGTGTCACTTGCCTTAATGAAAAGAAAAAGTTCGGCCGAAAACGGTGCCACACTAACCAAGGCTGTGACGTCACGGGTATTGCCCGTATTCTCTGACGTCACAGCTCTTATTTTACACACATTTCTAATTTAAATAACTAATTTCACCATTATTTCAAGCTCTGACTTACTTACGCAGTTTATAACCCTACTTCTTTTCAAACCCTGCAAGCTAAATAAGGGACACTTTTGTGTTCGAATGAGACAGTTGAGAGTTCTATACATGGAAATTGATGAGTTGGTGAATCTCGCCAGAGTACATTTTGTAGAGAATGGTATTTAGGATCTCACTCTGCTCTCTGATCACATATAGCTGGGGTACAAAATACTTATCTTCAGAATAGGAATTTTTTGATGACAAAGGATCCAATTTTGCATGATCAAGGGATAGATATTCACTAAGTATGGCTTTATAATCAGATCTCAGGATAGGGTCTTTGTTAAGTCTACGTTCTAATTTTTAGTATTTCTGCAGAGTGCAACAGTGTGTTTTGGTATTAGGCAGTTGAGACACAAATTGCTTTGCCTTACAAAGTTGTGCCGATCCTTTATAGATAAAAGAGAAAAACTATTGTAAGAGAAAATGCGGTGATTTAATGCATTGTGAAAGATACAATGAATTTTCTGATTGTGTACTTGTTGATTTAAATTGGGAGTAAGAGGATCATAGGATTGACTCAATGAAGATACTTTTTGATATTTAGTATTAGGATTTGGTTCTTGAGGAGAGATATTCTCAAGAATAGTACATTGTTTATTTAGAAATTTGAAAAAGTCACTAGTAGATGAGAGCTTAAACACGTCACTTCGTTCTTCAAAGGTTCTTTTTGTCTTAAAATCTAGTTTCTGTTCCAAGACTTGAACAAGAAAAACTTTAAAAAGCTCCTCATTGGTACAATCAACAGAGTTTAAAGCATCTGGTATAGAAGTCGAAGTTGCAGAGAATTGTCTTAAATTTCAAGAAGTATATTTGGTTACAGGTTGAATGTTTAACAATTGCTGAAAGTAATTGTATACTAATTGTTTTTTGTTTCCATAACGCTTTGACAAGAGTTCAAGGGCTACATCAATCATCAGTTATAGATAATTTTTCAATTAGTTGAAGAGATTCCCCTCTCAGGAAAGGTTTGAGGTAAAAAAATCTATCAGATTTTGATTGTAACTGTTCATTTTTCACAATTGAAGAACTGAACAAGTTTATGAAAGACGGATATTCCGTAAAGTTGCCTGAAAAAATGGGAATACTTATACTCGGCAGCTTCACATTAGATTGTGTTGGATGAGGATTGGTTGGGGTGCTACTAGATTTGGTAACAGGAGTAATTTGTTCTGAATGGTTTTGTTATTGTCCTTTAATGTCAAAATAAGTGTCTTCGAACAAGTCTCTATCCTCTTCATCGTCTCCATTATAAGGGGATTGGGATAATTCTGCATGTGCCTCCGAGTAACTATCAAAATTTTTAGATAATGCTTCAACGCGATTACTTAGTTGAAATTTGTCCAAATTTGATTGTTAATATTTAGTATACCATGTCTGAATGCGAAGAATATTATTTTTGTGAGAATCTCTTTCATTTCTGAGAACTTCTACTTTTTTGTTGGAAGCCATTGTTGTAGGTAAAACGATTGAGTAAGGTAAGATAATAGAGTAGGAGTTATTTTTCGATTGGATTGTTCCTTCATTTTGATTGATATTTTTCAAATTGTATAACACAAGTAGGATAGCTTCGAAAACCAAGTGGGTACAAATTCAGGCAACAGTGTAATAAGTTTGTTATACATCAACAGGATAAATAAAATCATAATAAATTTAAACCATAAGCAATACATTATTTGTACATACAAAGATGTGAGTTGCTGCAAAAATACGATACAATATAAAATTAAAACTTTTTATCCAACCAATATGAAATAATTCACATGAAGTCAATAATGAACAATAAACCTTTTTGTTAAAAGTTTTCGAAGATTAATTTGAAACAATAAATTTTTTTATCAAAAGAATATGTACACAGAAAATCCATAAAAATAAACTTTTTGTCAAAGAATATGATTTTATACACAGAAAATCGATAATAAAGAATGAAATTACACAGGTTAAATTTAAAAAATTAATTTTTTCTCAAAGCAATATGAAATTATACACAGAAATTCGATAATGAAGAATGAAATTACACAGGTTAAATTTGAAAAAATAAATTTTTTGTCAAAAAAATATGAAGTTATGCACCTAGAATAGATTTTTTTTACATACCTATTATATGAAATTTTAACAAATGATGATTTTATAAGTACTATGAATTTTGCTGTTGCAACTGAAAGTTGACAAAACATTACATTTCCACTATTACTATTCCCTTGAAATGTGCACAATGTATGCACTGCACTGGAATATGATTTTTATGGAAAAACTTACTTGGTAAATTTTTACTTTCTTCCTTGCATGGGATGTGATGCTGTGATGAATCGTTGACTGTACAACGACTTAAAATCTTTAAATTCGATCAATCGCTGAATGTTATCCGGCTCGAAGGACCATGAAGAAAAACTAGGGTTTTCTTGAATGTAACTATATTCTCACACTCATAAATGGCATGTTCCATTACAAACTTCACTGAATTTTACATTTACAAATGACACGTTTCTGTACAAAGTTTTAAAAGTTTGTATATTTGTCGTGAATGCTCAACTTCGACTGAAGTAATCATATTTGGAGCATTAACATCGGAAAACAAAATATTGCTGACCATGGATGACATGAGTAGAAATCTCTCTATCGTGTAATATGTGGAGTTCCAGCGAGTTTTGACATCCAAAATCATTTTTTTAATGTTTCCTTTTATCGTTCCTGCATTGATTTGTATTTTTCTTAATTGATCACTAGCCTTAACGCTTCTTTTGAACCATACTACTATTGATCGTATCTTGTCAATAATAATACTGGAACCTTTTGTGTTTGTAAGTGAATTTTCACACACCAAATTGAGGGTATGTGCGAAGCATGGGATGTGTCGGTTTTCCCAAATTTGTCATGCATAGCTTTGACCATATTGGCTGCATTGTCCGTGACTACAGCATCAACATCATTAGGATCAATTCCCCAAATTTGAAGAGATTTGCCCAATTCTAAAGCAATATAGTCTGCCGTGTGAGACTCTGATAATTCAACAATACCTATTGTCGCTGATGTTAACTTCATGTCATCTACAAAGTGGACCGTGATGCCCATAAAACTTTTGGTCTGCATATCGGCAGTTCATATATCCGTCGTAATTGTGAAATACTTTGATTTTTTAAATATATTTTTAAATGCTGTTGAGATCACTTCGAACTTTCTATCAACATTATTTTTGATGGTGTTTCTGGTTGGTACTTTGTATAAAGGTGCCACTTGTTTCATCAAAGACAGAAAACCCTTCACCTTCTACAATATTGAATGGCAAATAATCCTAAACAATAAATTTTATTATTGCTTCAGTTAGTTTCACATTTTTAGAGCCACCATCCAAAAATAAAAAAAATGATGCATTCATGCAAGTACTATAAACTTTAGCTTCACCTTTGAAAGATGAAATTGTTTTAAAGGTAGACACAATTGTAGCTTGCTTGTATAATGATAATGAGCTTGATTTTTCTGTACTTGTGCTTGGTTCAACATCATATTCAGAAACCGTCATTGTTGAAGTTGATGAATGGTCATCATCATCAATTTCTTGTGAAGCGATCTGCTTTTATTTGAAATATTGACTAATAAATTCATTAACAATTGCGGTTCTATTAGTCATACCTCATCTTGATGTAGTGAACTACTAGTCCCAGGCGTTTCTACATCCATTCGACTTTCGGGTTGGGATGGACGTTTTTTCTTTTTTGGTTCATCAGTCTCGTTTTTCTCCTCAGTTAAATGTTGTAAGATGAAGGAGTGTTTTTGTTTTAAATGTGTTTTCAAATTTGTTGTATTGCCCAAAGTCTTCAGCACCTTGGCACACAAATTGCATTTAGCAGTATTTGGAGTCACTCTTTGAAAATGTTTCCAAATGTTACTTCTCGGAGGAGCCATATTTTCAGGACCAACAGTCACTTTATATTTATGTAATAAATTTTAATTAATTTAATTTAATTTCAACTTCACTAAACTTTTGAACATACTACCATTTATTGACAGCAAACACTTTCAAAGCTCTTTGCAGATTGCGGAAAAATATTTGTTGAGGTGTATTTATAAACTTTGGACGGGTATTCCTCGACAAAAATTTTCGTGGAAGAACTTCATTCCGTTCAAGTCATTCAAAGGAATCCCGATTATAGTCGATAATTCGGGTACCTATCGTATCAAATACAGGTACCCACTAAGTTATTTGCGCTTCTCGACGCTAGCTGGTGCTAAGAAATTTAACGAATGTTGGTGATAAAACAAACTAGATTGAAATTTCGCCAAATTGTGGTGTGTGTAATTTGCAATTAATTAGTTTTTTGATATAGGTACACTAAAATATCGATATATATTGCGATATATCGAAACTATCACTTCGATATTTATATATCGATATATTTGAAAAAATATCGATATATTGAATATATCGATGTATCGTTGCCATCCCTACCAAAGTCTGCTGACAGGGCATGTTCATCATTTCTATTAGATTGTAAGTTGATAGGTTGAATTGAAGACAATTGGTATTCTAATTCAAAGTTATGACATGGGTATAGATTACTGGAAAATAGATTTGAGTTCTTGCTCAAATTGTTTAGTAATATCACCAACAGGGGAATATTTTTATTTCTCCAGATATTTTTGTTCATTTGGATCATAATATTTGATGATGGAATTATTAATAAGCATTAAGTTTTTTAGAAGAAATTTGGAGCTAAGCCACTCCCATCTATACCTAAGGGGGATTTGATCACATTCACTCAACAGGGCATAAATTGGGGTAGATCTCATACATCCTGTATAGATACGTATACTTTTGTAATGTAAACAATCTAGTTTCTTCAGGAGATATGGTGGGCAATCAGAAATTATCTGACATCCATAGTCCAAGTGACTCTGCACTAAACCATTATGAAAAATTTGAAGGGTTTTGGGATCACTACCCCAATATGTTCCACATAAAGCAAGCATGATATTCAGACTACGATTTACTTTTGTTACTATTGAATCAACATAGGAATTCCATTTAAGATTTTGCTGGAGTATTATCCCTAAATATTCAACTGAATTAACCCACTTTATTATATGATTGTCAAACCGTATTTTTGGTAGATTTAATTTATTTTTACCTGCTGTAAATAGAATAGCTGAAGATTTATTATGTGATATTTTCAGATTATGGTCCAATAGCCATGACCCCATGCTCCATCAAAGAATTTAACGTGTTGATCATTTTATACACATCATCACCTCTAATCAGTATAACCAGATCATCCTTATATTGGATCAGGTCACATGATTTTGGAATTATATCATATAGGGAGAGAGAGTATAAGTTGAATAATATTGGGCTTAAAGGAGAGCCTTGTGGCAGTCCTTGACTCGATTTTCTTGGGCCATGTAATTCACCCCATTTATTTTTGACAAAAATATCTCTATTGTTTAAAATGGAGAAGATAAGATTAGCTTTTTGTGTGGGAATGTTATAATTCAAAAGTTTTGAGTATAAAAGTTAGATATTAACACTATCATATGCTGAGGATATATCTAGAAACAGAGCTATGCTGTATTGTTTCTTAGTGAATCCCATTTGAATTTTTGAGATGAGAAATTAAAGGCATTCAGTGCATCATCTACTTCTTCTAAATCCTAGTTGTAGCGGGTTTAAAATAGAATTATGTTCTACAAACCATTCTCTTCTATTTTTTATTAAGGTTTCTAGCATTTTACCTATACAGGAAGAGAGGGCTATTTGTCTATAATTCGTGGGTTCACTATTGTCTTTTCCGTGTTTAATAATGGGTAAAATTATTGACTGTTTCCACTGCTGAGAGATGGAACCCTTAATAAGGCTTTCATTAAAGAATTTAATCAATAATAGTGACGCTGGGAGAGGAAGATTTTTCAACATTGAATATGATATCAGGTCAATTCCCGGAGCTGAGTCAGTTTTAATAGAGAGAGTGTTGTAGTACTCATCTAATGTAAATAAAGTTTCTGATAATAGTGGAGTTTGGATTACTAACTATAACTCCTAAAGTAGGGGAAAGGCATAATAAAATCTCCTGGGCCATGTCTGTTGAGGGGAGATGAGAGTTAAGTGGACTTTTAATGCCTGAAACCTTATTAATTTTTTCCCTAATGTTCTTTAGAGGGGTTTAAAACTGGTTTAACGTTTCAGTTTCAACAACTTTCCAGATTTAGCTATTTGTTTCTTGGCTTCCACATAATTTTCAGTATTAGGAAATTCTTTAAACTAGCATTTATTCTCTTAGCAACTAGCTGAGCACATAACTCATCCCACCATGGGATATAATATTTTTTACTATTATGTTTAGAGCACCAGGGAATAGTTGAGTTTGCTACTGATGATATTATATTGGTAAAGCTTTCGTAGTCTTCAATGGACGATGATAATAAAGTGGCTTCCAGTCGATTTTGGTGAGAAATCCAGTCTGCCTTTCTTATATTTCTCCTTTTGTTTACTTGTGAATAGATTTGAGGGAAGATGCCTAACTGACACAAAATCGGGAAATGATCACTAGATCCAGAAATAGTTACCCACCTGCTTACTTTGAAGGCTAGATCTAAGGATGCCAAGGTTAAATCCACCACTGATTTGCTGCCTCCTGGGGCAACCAATATTGTTGGTGAACCATCATTAGGAACGACTAATTGAAGATCTTCTATAGTTTGAAAAATATTTTTTCCATTGGGACTATTTCTGGAGCTGTCCCAAACCCTATGATTAGAGTTTAAGTCTCCCATAATTAATAGAGGTTTATCAAGAGATTTCACCAGAGAAGACCAATTGACTTCGGAGATTGGGATATCTTTAGGACAATATATATTCAGAATATTTAGTCTGTATAGCGGCAGATGGACAAGTTGCATTTGTACTTCAGGATTAAAACAGGGGTTATTAATAGGAGAATCATGAAAGTCTATATTATTTTTGATAAGGGTCACTGAACCAACGTAGCCATCCCATCTATCCTTTCTAATGACTTTATATCCCCTGCATCTTATTGAAAATTCTTGTGAAAGCCAAGATTCACAAATTAGAATGATATCTGGGCTATGGGTTTTGATTAAAATTTTAAGGTTGTCTACATTAGTATTATATGATCGTATATTCCATTGTAGAATAGTTAATGGGGTGTGGGGATTAAATAGGGCGAAGGAGTGATGACAACCTAAGCCCAGTGATATCAGCAATCTGAGTCATCAGACCCAGACACTTCCATCACTAGCCGCCCCTGGCTGCCTTTGGAATACTTATGTGGTACACTGTTATCTGGATTTATTTCCGTATAGTCATCAGGAATATCATAGCATTTATTGATTAGATTACCAATAAAGGTCATAACTAGTTCCCTGTGGGAGGAGTTCAGCATTGACATAGCTTGATTCACATCTAGAGCCTGTGGGGCTTGAGAGTAGCTGGCTGATGGGGATTCATTAGGGATTCTTCCATTTGGGTGGTTCAATGAGTTTAGGTGGGATTTTTTATAATTTCCTGAGTTAAGTGGTCTTTTTCTTATGCTAGGGGTGGAGTTTGTGACTTTGGAATAAGAATAGGTCATTGGGGAGAGAGTAGCTCCGCTCCTGTACAGATATGCTGTTCATGCTAGAATGATTCGTTGGTAAGCTGGGGAAATCTTTGATATTCAATTCTGGGGTGGGTGATTTTCTTGGTACTTTTTGCATAGCTTCATAGTAGGAGAGATTGGCAAATGCCATTAGTTCCTTTATATTTTCTGTCTCTTTTCTCTTTACATTCAGGGTTTCTTGAATTGTGATCAGAGATACAAAAACTAGGAAAATTATTTTCCTCAGAAGGATCATGGATTTTACCACAATTAGTGCACTTCTTTTTCCCTTTGCATTGAATAACTGGACTATCAAAAGGAGTTACTCTCATTCGGAGCCCATAAATTAAGATCTCCTTAGGTATATTTCTTCGCGAGAAGGTTAGACTAACTGTACCAGTGGGGATATAAGTAATTTATGAGTTCTCTTGAATAACTCTTCTGTTCATTCTTTTCACTGAGATAACCTTGCACAAAACTAGATTAGTGTCTGTGAATAACTTTATTTCCTTTTCAGAAATAGATTTGAATACACCCCTAATTATTCCCTTGCATGAGATAAGATGTGAGGGTTTGAAAACCTGATACCCCAATTCCTCCCAATCTTTCCTAACAATAAATTAATTTGCCGATTGCCTGTCTTTAAACACTACTCCAACTCTATTTTTACCTTTTCTATTGATTTTAATAACTTCTGTCTTAAGTTGAAAATGGTTTTTACAATGCCTAAAATATGGTAGTTTCCAATATTTTTATCTTCGCCCTGTACAAACAACTCATAGGGACCTAAGTCGGACTGTTCTCTGTTAATATTTTTATTTGACTGATTTGCTTGGCTTTCTTGAATATTTAGATGGAGGCCCGGAGGAGGAGGAGGCGGGTCAGGGGGAATTTTGTCCGCCATGATGGCGAAGAATTATCTATCAAATAAGACTATAAAGTTGAAGATTGACAATAACCATAAATGTAAAATGAAGGAAAAAGGTTAGATAAACAAAAGTAGTGTTAGTAATAGCCCTTACTAGTATGGTACTGCTGCACTTCTTGAAAATCTTCGGACACGAGGACACCATTCACTTGGTTCGTTGCCGAAAAAAACTTAGGAAATATTTACTTGTTATATGTGACTAAATTGTTTTGACAGTGATGAGTGATGGAGTGAGCTGATACTTCCATTCTTCTTCTTTTGTTGTTTGTGGTCTGAGACATTACAGGCTACATAGTACTGGCCAAGGGTAATTAACTTTAATTTTAAACAATTTGGAACATCGAAGGCAAAGATTACAAGGGGAGTGATCCTGCGCTATTAATCATTAAAACTTGAATTAGATAAATAATTAGCTGATATATTATTATAGATAATAATTAGGTTGTAGTTGGGGTGGGTTATTTTTATTTGTGAAACTGGTAAAAATAGTTCTTAGTTGGGTAGTTGGGGAAGTGATGTTGACTTAATTTGCACTTTGTACATATTAGTTATTCAAGGCGAACTAGGCACGCTGTGTCGTACCTAATTTCGAGTATTTTACTTCCAAAATTGGTTTTGCGTTTTGGAGATTAGGATTTTGGTTCCGACCGGTTTTAGCCTGGTAAAAGGTTTCCGCTACTCAATACACTGATGATTCACTAAACCGAAGTATTAGTACACTTGGGGCTTTGGATTATTGGGCATAGCTGTAAATAGTTTTGAATATATTTTGCACTAAAGGATAATTTTAGGGTTCAATATTAGAGAGATATGGCTGTGACAAATCCTATGCGACGTTATTACCGCAGACGTTATATTGATAGTTGAGCATGCGCAGAATGAGTTCAAGAGAAACGTTGCTGTAATACCGTTAGCGCATCACGTTATTCACGGCATAACAACACCTCACGTAAAACGTTGCGCTATCCTACTTCGGACAGAATCGGATAGATCCGGTAGCGGCGGTAGCTGATCGGAAAACTTTCGAGGTTGAGTTGTTGTTTATTATGATTATAAGTGACATGTTCGTATAATTTTTTTCGAAATATTATTTGGATGATCTTTCAGTTGCAAAATATATGTTCTACAAGAAGGTTGAGATTCACTTCCGATGATGATTTATGTTTGTTATGCGAAGTTGTTGGACAAAATCCTCTTCAGAATCCTGAGAAATGGAATTCAATAGAAGCAAATATAAAATCCGTGACTGGAAAATAATTTGTCATTCGCACATTGGAATTAGAATTTGATGCTTCTTTTGACCGTATGGAAGAAAAAATCTGATGGTCATAAATATAAATGTCTTTTTTATTTCTTTACAAGATGCCAATGGTTTCTGTATTCTGTACTCTATACTTTTCAGAAGTGGCACAGAAAAAATGTACACAGAAAATGATAACCTTTTGCAAGAAATATCAGACCTATGTGTAGAATTTCCAATACCTACCAAAAAAACGAAGGTTATTCCCCAAGAAAAACAAATTGCTGAGATAGGCCGGCAAACCAGGGAAAATATTGCTATGGATGCTTTCATAGTAAATAGTGAAGTTTCCTGTGAAGTTATTAAATCATTTTTTGATATCGTCTTCATTGCATTTTCATTCCAAATTTATACATGAAACATTAACTGAAAAACGAGAGGGTATATTGAAACTCAGTGTACATTTGAATATTTATTTCGAACTGAAATTTTGTATATAAGTCCAAATCAATTTCCTAAATATTTCTCCAGAATTGGTGGCACTACATGAAAGAACTGATTCGTCTGACTACCATTAAAGTTGTATGGCAATTGTTCAAAAGTATTCCAGCTTTGTACAAGCTTTCTATATCCTGTAAGAGTAATTTTTGATTATTTTCAAAGTCTAGGAACGCAAACTGACTGGTGACTTTTTGAAAACCCCACTCAACAGCTTGTCGGTTTGGAAAGGGACATAAAAGTAAATCCATAATGGGGTAGGCATGGTCACCATATAAAATAAACCTTTGATTAGGAAACACTGCAACATCCTGCAGTTCTGCATACAAATTCGATTCACGAAAAATTCCAGCATCATGTCTTCGTCCTACATATGCACCCTTCAAACTGGTAATCATGCCATCTAGGCATATAGCAGACTGGTATTTCATACAATGAAACCTCTTGTGAGCCGAATAGTAGGTACTCTTCTTGATTCACTGATGGCCTGCAAATTGGTCTAGCAGTGCCATCAATAAATCCCCAGCAGTCGAAAATTGCTGCTCCTTTTTCATGAATAGCCTAAAAAAATGACTTGAAAAATTTCAATGTGCTAGAATAATTTCCACATACTTCAGCATAAATATGCATTCTTTGCAAATTCAACTATGGTAAATTTCGCAAATCATTCAGTAAATGCATGAAATTATTGGCGATGAGACTCTGCATGTGATTAATTATCTGTGATAATGATTGTGAAGATAGGCCAAATAAGAACTGGAGATCCTTCAGTAGCCCAGGATATGCTAGTCTTCGTAATAAAATACAGAGACCCATGACACCTACAGGATTTTGAGATATATCTCAGTATTTCAATATACTGCATGTGTTAACATACCTGGAACAGAATTACGTGTTTCAATTCTGATTACCTCTGGTATATGCATCACAGCAGCTAATCTGAAGGTATCGTCTCTTTCAAACCTGAAGTTTATTTTTATATCTTCTGTCATAATATTGTCCAGAGCAGCAGCCCCAACTGGAAAATTTCCAACCACGCCGAAAATATTGTGCAAAATCACTTGCTCCACTTCGTCGTCATCAGCATCAGCTAAAATTACTGCTTCTGATGCCTCATCCATGTTCAGAATTTCCTCGGGAGAAATTATGCCATGAACAGGACAAACAAAATCGAAACACCGTAAAATGCGGAGAACGATTTTAAAAGAATCAATACCAGACATCACCATCTATTTGATAGGATAGGCAGGCTGGAAGGAAGGGAAGGAGATCAACAAGGAAAATTACAAGCATGGGAAAATTGCAGGCAGCTGAAAAATGAGCTTAGTGTAATTTATAACACTGAGGTTAACTCCAGAGGTAGCTCAAATCCACCAGTACAAAAGATTCGGGATTCAAGGACAGCTGATACTCATTCTTATGAGCTTCCTACAGCACATGGATTGGCGAAGAATACTAGCAATGTCGTTAACCAGTCCTTATTGGATGTTCCAATAGGTGACGATCAACTAATTTGCTCGAAAAGCTTGCCTATAGTTGGAGACTTCATAGATATGGTTGAAGGTAGTCCTATGGAAGATCCACAAGGAAACGAAGCACACAAACGAAACGTTAGGCATGGCTATAGCCAAGAACAGCACTTTGCCCCAAGGCTTAGACCAAATGTGAGCTTCCAAGAGCCTTTCTCTAATTATGTAGGAAATACATCGTCATCGTATTTGAGGTTTGTTCTTTTTCAAAATTTGTTGGATGTTTAATAATGTTATGTGCTAACATTAAAATAAAATCTGTGACTCTGGTTATTAGTTTGTGTAATGCACTTATTGTTATTCCGAATCTATCGGCTACATCTCGATAAGATCCTGATTCGTGTCCCACAAACCATAAATAACATAAAATATGCTTTTCAGCACTTATCTTCTTATTTTGTACACGTTCTGGAAAAATTTAATAATATTTCTTAGAAATACTATTTTGTTGCTGTATACCTATATATAGGGTTAATTTTGTTAAATACTCACCTTGTATAGAAGTATATACTTCCGACGCTGTAAATTGGTCAACTAACTGGTATGCTGCTCTTCTAGACAATCGAAAATGCATAATAAAATCAACGTTATTATAACTATGAACAACATGTTCGATATAGTTATTAATTTTTGCATGTTCAATTTTTTGAACCAATCCGAAAATTGGATGTAATATGTGCAACTCATAAAAATCTGCAAATAAATAAATTATACTTTAGACTTCACATTATGTTGAATTTCAAAAATATTCTTAGTTTTTTCATATATCACATTGGATTGAATATCAAATCAAATACATACCATCGTCATCGTTAGGCATTATAGGTTGAATTGGAAGCAAAACATTATTTTCTTCATCCTCAGAAGAATCAATTAACTCATTTAAGTTCATCGGAAACACAATAAAGAATTTTTCAAATAACAAAACAAAACACAGATGTTTATAAATAATAAACAGCTGATTCTGATTATTGCACTAATGCGTTCTTTATATTTGATCACAAATAACTTAACCTCCTTGCACCAGCTCCATTTAGTGCAGTGCAGTATGAACTAGGTGCAGCAATAAAGAACAAACCTAATGTTATTAAATTTGAAATTGACACAAACTTACCAACATTTGCCTTAGCCAACTTTGAAATTCCAAAGTTAAGCTTTCCTTTTCTACCTAAATATGTAAATTGTACTTCTTGTAATATGTTTTAGTTCACTTTCAATGTTTATTCTATTACCATGTACTAATAAAAGAACTTTACTTCTCTTTATTCTAAAAATATGTGCCACGTGTACAATCTCTAAAACTAAAGGCAATTTCATGCTGACGCTTGACGCTGGTTGAGAGCGTCAAATGGTGTACTCTGTGGTCAAATCTAGTCACGTGGTCCAATTTCGACTAGAGCGTCATCTTTAATAATTCTAGCGTCAAATCAACGAGCGTCAAGCGTCAAACCTCATTACCTTGCATGAAAGCGTCAAAACAAAAAAATGTAAACAGAATCTGTGACTTTATTAGTAAAGATTGAGTATTTATGATAAAACATAAATTTGATCAATAATCAGGATATTTTATTACAAATCAAAAAATGATTGGTGCCAACAAATATCAGAAATGGATTCACGAATGCCAAAAAAAAAAATTACGAAGCAGAGATAGTCTCAATTAGGCGAAAAAGAATTTTAGCAGCTCTATTATTAAGTGAAATGTTTTCTGAAATGAAGAATAAAAAAAGAGTTTATACAAAAAAACGGTTCTGGATTCATCCTATATTTAAATTACGGCGTGAACATGGCTTTTTTGAAGCGATATTTCCGACTTTGAGTTCGTTCTCTGATAAATTTGAAAACTATTTTAGAATGTCATCAACCCAGTTTGAAGAATTGTTGTGTTTAATTGGTCCTTATATTTGCAAAAAAAAGTAGTAAGAGAAACTATCTCGCCATAAGCACGACTTGCACTGACACTAAGGTGAAAGTTATTTACAATTTTTTTCATGATAAATAATTAATTTTATCATTATGTTTATTTAAACTTCTGTTATCAGATACTTAGCAACGGGAGATAGTTTAAGTTCAATATCTTATCAATACCTTGTTGGTTTCTCAACCACTGTGAAGATAATAGAAGAAACATGTCAAATTATTTGGGATATTTTGAAACAAAAAGTACTCCCATATCCACTAAATACTGCTGACTGGCTCAAAATAGCAAATGGCTTTGAAGAACAATGGCAATTTCCGCATTGCATTGGTGCAATTGATGGAAAGCATGTGAGAATACAGGTAAAAAATTGTTTAATTCCTTTGCTTACAATACTCGTCTAACAATTTATATATCTATGAATACTTCTTGCAGTGTCCAGACAGTGGTAGTTCATCATATTTTAACTATAAATATCATCACAGCATCGTATTATTAGCTATTTGCGATGATCATTATTCTTTTACTTTCGTGGATATTAGCGCTTATGGTCGGCGCAGCGACGGAGGTATATTTCGTGACTCTGAAGTGGGTAAAAAGTTTGAGAAATGAGAGATGAATGTTCCAAAACCGGAGCTGCTAACGGTTGATGGCATGCCTTTACCATATGTATTAGTTGGTGACGAAGCTTTTCAGTTAACTAGTTTTTTAATGCGACCATATCCTGGAAGAGGTGGTCTTAATCAAGAGCGTCATATTTTCAACTATCGGCTTAGTCGTGCTCGAAGAACAATAGAAAATGTTTTTGGCATATTGGTTAGTCAATGGAGAATATTGAAAAAACCAATAGAATCTACTGTTGAGAACGCAGTGAAGATTGTTCAAGCAGTAGTAGTTCTTCACAATTGGCTCAGAAAATCTGATAATGATAATACTTACATTCCATCTGAAATGGTAGATAATGATGGACTAAATGGATTTGTACCTGGACTTTGGAGAAAAAACAGCGATTCCGCTCTAGAGGACAACAAAGCTTATGGTAACAATTTTAGCAGTCGCATAGCTACACAAATTAGAGAAGAATTCTGTGACTACTTAAACTCAGAAGGAGCTGTTCACTGGCAGTACAACAGAAATTAACATTGAAAAAAATTGTACAAAATATTTAAAAAGACTAATTTTTTTATATTAATTATTTACAAGAATAAATTGAAACAATTTTTCATTGCACTTTTTATTTATTACGTTGAAAATTATAAAAAAAAAATTGTATCAGTTTTCGGCCGAAAACTTCTGACCATATTTTTGGACCAACTTTAAAACTTGCATACATGCATCAAAGTGGTAATTAGCGGGAATTATTTGTTCAGCAGCCCCACTCAATAAATGGTCAATTAAATCCATTGTAGGTTTTTCGGGTAATACTAATGGCGGATTTTCTTTTGACATAACATCAACAAGACAGTTTATAGCTTGTATTGATGAGCTATCTTGAGACTCATTTCCTTTATTCCTGCTACGTCTGGACCGACTAGAGACTAAACATCTACGGCCAGTTTTTCAATTGAATATAAGGTCTTCATTAAAATTTAATTGATGATCAATGCAAAGGAACGGTTTTTCAATGTTTTATTAGATTAAAAGTATCAATTGAACTTCTTGTTAGCTAACTTAAAGATATGGTGTATTTTGAGAAATTAATACCTACTTACTTTTTCCGTCGGCCGTTCGTGGCACCGTTCGCCGCTCATAGAAGCCAATCAAAACGATTTTTAGCTGTCACGTGTCTTACGTCATAAAGGAAATGTAATTTATTTACATTTGAATTTTGTATTTCTGGTTGTTTTTTTCGTGAATTGTGGCAAAAAAGTGTTTTATTTCGTTTATATTGTGTTTTTGGTACTTTAAAATCGTCGTCAAACATGAATGTGTACTCTAGTGACGAAGAGCCTAGACGTCCAAAAACTATACGTTCTAGACCAAATTTTTTTGAGGAATACGACAATAAAGACTTATTGGACAGATTTAGATTAAGTAAAGATACGGTAGAACATTTATCCGAGTCATTAGAAGATATTCTTTCACATCCAATTGATAGGTAAATTTGAAAATTTGATGAGAGTCAGGGATTAAATTAAAATTATTTCATTTCATCTTTTTTTAGAAACGATTGCCTCTCTTCTACTCAACAAGTACTCTCATTTCTGAGTTTTTCAGCAAATGGATCGTTTTTAAAAATATCTGGAGATTTTTGTGGAGTAAGTAATCTGCAAGACAATTAAAAAAGTAGCACGAGCTATTTGTACTCTTCGCCCCAGATACATTAATATGCCTCAAACACCTAATGAAATAAGAGAAAGCAGAGAAAAGTTTTATAGAATAGCTCGATTTCCTAGGTGTATTGGGTCAATAGATTGTACCCATATCCGTATTAATTCACCTGGTGGGGAAAAAAAGCGTCAGCATTGATTTGGTAACTCTCCTCTTCGTCCAATTGGTTGGTACTTGAGCTTTCGACATTACTGCTGGTGCTAAAATTTCTCAATATTATTAACATCGAATGATCAATTCTCGTTATAATTTTAAAATTAATTATACTTACTTCTTTAAAAGATGGGAATCTCGCAAAAACTCACAACGTTGGTAGAATTTCCAATTTTCTTTTTGAGTCATTCTCGCTGAGCCACTACCCCGATGATCTTCTCTGACTATTTTTATATACGTGTCACGAAGACTTTTGAATTTTGTTTTTGCATTCTCGGCGCTGATAACATCTGCAATTTATTAAATTCAATGGGTTTATTAACGCAATTACTACTACTACTACTACTACTACTACTACTAAATGTGCAGGCGAGCCTTGTCCTGGACAACTCAAGCCAAGGTTCCGACACTGAGGCCACTGGCGGGCCCATTGTGCTATTCCTGCTACCTAGGCATCCATGAAACCGAGCCCTTCAATAAAGGACTCAGCCTCAACGCAATGACTCACTAGCATGATGAAAAGAAAATAAATAGTTTAGTATTTTAAGTACAGTACCATTTAATTCAGCTGATACTTCTTGCCACAAAGCAGCTATTTTTTCTCTGCTACGTTCCTCTATTGGAATCTCAAAATTCCATAAAGGAATTCTATCTTCAACTGCCATCAGGAGAATCTCAACTTCATCGTCGCTTAACTTCTTCTGTTGATTTACTTGTTTAAACTGATTTCTCTTCATTTTCTTTGCCGGAGGATCTGAGAATTTATTATTGCTTGCATCATCGCAAACAACTTGTTCCCTACTATCTTCACAAGCAGATCGAC
>CAJUYI010002526.1:0-30759 GCA_910591695.1 Galerucella pusilla | reverse complement strand
CAAAAAGTAAGACGTTTCATAATGTCAATCAGTTTTAAAAAGTGTCATTTTATATGTCAAAGCTAGAAACATTAATTTTTACATATTTTTATTGAAAAAAGGTATGAAAGAAGCGCAAGATACCTTTTTTGTTGCAAAACACTCCTCCTACACGGTGGTATTTTTTATTTTTCTCTACCTTCGTCCCAGCGCGAAATATTGAAAAATTTTGAAAAAAAAGTTTCCCGATTATTTTTTCTAACTTGGGAAATCGATAGACCGGTAAACTTTTTTTTATATTAATCTACATACTTCAAGGTACTTATGAAAAAAAAATCAGCCGTATTGCTAATCACTTGTAGTTGTTACTCCTATCGTCTGGCTTATATGTTCGAGTGATAGGTAGAAAATTTGCGTCGAAAATCGAAGACTGATTTTGAAATATTGATAAAATAAAAAATACGCCTATTCAAAAAACGAAAAATATATTTCTGATAGTAAATTTTATACTGAATCCATTGACGTTAATTATAATATTAAATGGTGAACGGTTATACAGTTATTGTCAAAAGTATGGAAGAATGTCATATAACATGCGAGAAAACTTGGGAAATATTTTTAATTGACTTTTTCGTGGATTTTTATGGGAATTTTCAAAATCTACTGGATCGATACGCGTAAGAGTGGCATGCTTAAGCTTTTTGGCTGTACTATAGGGTGAAAAGAAAATAATGAGAAAGCAAAAAATCAAAAATCTCAAACTGTACGTATATTTTTTTTTAAATAAATGTATCAAATATAATTTAAAATTTCACTATACTTTATCAATAATCTAAAATAATTATTACCGGAATCGAACAATTAAAAAAAAATTAGTAGCTTACCATTTTAAAATATTAAATTTCCAATTAAAAAAAATCACACTTCTTCACTAGTGATTGTGGTGCATATGAAACTTGAATAGCGACTGACCACTTTCGTCACCATCGGTCCTTATAAAGGACAGTTGATATGTTGATTCCATTTAAATTTCTGAAATCTCGGTTTGTTTTTCACTGAGACATTTCGAGGCCCCACCTACTTTTGCGTTTTTATTTTTCCATTTACAAGAAAGATAAAAGCGGAAGAGATAACGTTGAATGGAATTCTAAAAATACGCAGTTAACATCTAATTTGAATATACAATGATCGTCAAAAAAAACTAATTTCGTTTTTTATTTGGATTTGTTTTAATAATTTCTATTTTTAAATCATTTTAAATAAAAGAAAAATCTCAACAAATACGGATTTTATTAGTTTTCATCTGATTTTATATTTTCTTCTTCTTTTTTATAGTTTGCTGAGCAAACAAAATCCAACAAAATCCAACAAAATTTTATAGGTGAACTCTTTACTTTAAATATCAATAAAAAGTGTAACTATCAAAAAGTCTTATCAATAATAAAGTACTTTTATGTCTATTTTACAGTGGTATAGCTAAGGTCAATATATGTATAACGAGAAGTATTAACTTTTTATAGTTGTCGTCTTCCTTTCTTCAGTGCCCACTGCCCAGAAATCGAAAAATGCCCCCTCGATCCTTAATATTGAAACTTTCAGATTAATATAAACTTTCTAAACGTTTTTGCTTAAAGCGAGACCATTCCAAGGTATCTGTATCTGTAAAGTAGGGAGGGTGAGTGTAGGCTCACAGCACTTAGGCCACATTGTACATTCTCCCGAGGAGTTGTCCTCCAAGGTCATCGTCCCAGGAAGGTGGACAGGTCACTAGGAGACATCTCCTTTATATCGGCAGGTACGATAACTCCGGACACTCGCATAAGACATGCCTGACAGTTTCATCTTCCTGTTCACACATCCTGCATAGAGGTGTGTCCACTAGCCCCATACTATGAAGGTGTTTCCTTAGTTGACAGTGGCCAGTCAGAAATCCTACTGTTAAACGTAGATTTTTCTTGGTTATCGTCAAATATTTCTTCGGTGCCAGCTTCCCAGGGTCGCCCAGGGTGATTCTGTCACGACTGCATCTTTTGATTGCATCCCATCTCTTAAGGGATTGAGCATCTAAGGGTCGTGGGTTCGGGCCCCACGTTGGGCGCCAATGAAACCAAATTGTTGATTGACGTTGAAAAAAATGATGGTAATCATTGCAGGTTCTTGCCTAACTTTCTTTCTTTCTCTTTCTTTCTCTCCTTATGCCTTCTCAGGCGTCAGATTGGAGTTCTTCCCGAACCCATGTTTTACATTCTTTTCTGTTCCTGGCTAATGCCTTCATCTCTCCTAATGTTTATCCTTTGTTCTTTTCAATTTCTTCAATCTGGACTATCCATTTCCTCCTTTGTCTTTTTCTTGGTATTCCCATTTCCATTACTTTTCTCGCTATTCTATTTTGCTAGGTGGCCATTTAGTATTAAGGCACTGTATAAATTGAAAGTTTCTCATTATACCTCCATTCGTTTGAAAAAGCTACTGTGTTAGCGAAACGCGTCACAACTTTAAGGTTAAATATAATGTAGATTTAACAAAATAAAATTGTTTGATTTCATAATTTACTATGGATAAACAGTTTAGCAGGACTCCTAACAGGGCACTGCTGTATGAGGAAGCACCTCTACAATCTAGGAGTAGAGGAAAGTTCCCTATGTAGGGGTTGCGGCATGACTGATGAAACGTCAGTTCATGTTCTCTTAGAGTGTCCACACTGGGCTGCATTACGCAGGCGAATCTTCGGAGTCACTGTCATGGCTCCTGGAGACACAAGCAGGCATCCACTGAAAAAGGTTGCGGCCTTTATTGAAGGGCTCGGCTTCATGGATGACTAGGTAGCAGGATTGGCACAATGGGCCCGCCAGTGGCCTCAGTGTCGGAGCCTTGGCTTGAGTTGTCCAGGACAGGGCTCGCCTGCACATTTAGTAGTAGTAGTAGTAGTATGGATAAACAGTTAGATATCCAAGGAACTACTATTCCCAGGAACTGTGCAGTAATCCAGATACTTAAGGTATAACGCAACCGGTAACAAAAATTTCTATTGAGAGGATTACTGCACAGTTCCACTTTATATGCTGCTTTGTCGACAGACGATGAGAGAAGAACGTTTGGCTAGTTCCGCAATTGTCGTTAGGCCGTAGGTGTCACTACATAGTTTTCTGAGTTACTAATTTTTTCCTATAAAAATTAACTCACATAAATTTTTTTCCCCAACTTTTGTAGAGCAGTTTATTAATATGGGCAGCATCAGCTCGTGGCCAAGTTTGCTTTTTACATAAAATAACTCGATGACTAGCTTCTGCTCTTTTGATGTTTATTGAAAAAAAGGGATTCCCCATCTTTTATGGTTTTGACGAATTTTTACTTTATCATATTCACATGGATAGGATCGTCGGACAAAAAGGGATTCCCAAGACCGTATAGTGTTTGTCAGTTATTCATCTTTACTAGGAGTAAGCTGAAAACACTAATATACTTTAAACGAGCATTTTATGAAACAGAAGAGAAAAAGAGGGATTCACGATATCACGAAGAATGGTCATAATTGAGCAAGAATCACGAGAAGACTATCAATTTAACAATTCAACTAATAACAAGGAGTTTCCAGAAAGTATTACACGTTTTTTAAAATCATGCCCATTAATATATACAGGGTTATCTATTATTGATGAATTTTCGTTTCGAAAATTAAAAATTTTTAATAATATAAACCAAATAATGAATAATATAATTCTGGTCGACCATGATACTGCCAGATTTAAATACTAAGGTCGAATATGTAGGAAACAAGTTTGGTTAACCGCGTACTTATCATCGGGTATTACTAAATGACGCTGTCTTCAAGACAAAATAAAATAAAAAATTAACAACAAAAACAAAATAAATAATGCAATGATAATCTGTAATGCATCGTGCTAGTCTTTTTTTATACGATCAGTATTTATATTTGTAAATATATTTCCAATACATTTTTGCTATGGTTTTTTTTTAAATCACATATTTAGCACAAAAATGTTGATAGTAGATTTAATAATATTCCGTATTTCTGTAGTTATCCTGTCTTTGAAGTCTACAATGCTAGTTGGTTGTGTTGCATATACTTTGTTCTTGAGATAACCCCACAGAAAGAAATCTAACGACGTAAGGTCTGGCGATCTAGCTGGCCACTCAATAGTACCTCTTCGTACAATCCATTTATTGGGGAAGATTTCATCTAAATAAGTTCTTACCATTAAAGCATAATGGGGTGTTGCCCCGTCTTGCTGGAACCAAAAATTTTCATTCGGTAAGCTAGGATCTATTGCGTTGGGATATAAGTTTGCCAACGCAAGAATAACTTCATTTCTAAGCATATTTAAATATTTTTCAGCTGTCAAATCTCCATCTATAAATATAGGACCAATAATATGGTCGCCTATGATACCGTCCCAAACGTTCACCTTTTAAGGGTACTGAATATGTGTCTCACGCATCCAATTAGGATTCTCTGCTGACCAATATCTACAGTTCTGCCGGTTTACCTCTCCATTCAATGTGAATGTTGATTCGTCAGAAAAGAGAATGGTACCAAGAGCTATCTCATTTCTGTTCAGCTTATTCATCAATCTTTCACAGAAATCCATTCTACGATCTGGATCGTCTTCTGTTAACTCCTGCACAAAAGTTAGTTTGTAGGGATGAAGTTTTTCTTTATGAAGACATCAACAGTTGTATGACTAACATTATTTTCACGGGCAATTTGACGTGTACTTGAAGTTGGATTCTCTTCGACACTTAACAAAATATCCACTTTCACATCATCTTCAACGATGTGTGGTTTTCTTTTCAATGGTTTGACATGTCCAAGTTCTCTGAATTGTGTATGAATTTTAGACACAGTACTTTGTGAAATATTAGGCAATTCGGGATACCTGTGATTAAATAAGTTTGCCACTTCAGCTTGACTTCTGCAAAAATTGAATAGATGAGGCTTTTACTTGATGTAGATCCATAGTAAGTTATGAAATCAAACAATTTTATTTTGTTAAATCTACATTGTATTTGTAGATTTGTAGTATGTAGATATGTAGATTTAACAAAATAAAATTGTTTGATTTCATAACTGACTTCTGCAGTTATCCCCGTACCTGATCATCATTAAAATCTCAATTCGGTGAGTCTCAGTTAAATATTTAATTGTTATGTCGACAAGGAAAGAGTGTTTGACAAAGATTTTGCTTTTTCAGTAAAAACTGTCAACACATCAACAACTGACAGAATAGAAAACGATCCATATTATTTACCGATTTAAAACAATCCACATTATTTACCGATTTTGTCTAATTATTGGCGTTTTTAGGCAATTTTTAGGTATTTAATGATAAAATTCATGGGCGTAGCAGGTTTTGTTTTAATATACAAATACGTCTAATAATTAGTTAGTTTAGATTTTTGATGAATCCATATTTAGCTAATTTGAAAAAGTACCAATATTTCAAGTGTAATAAATTATTAATTTTAAAATTTCACCCTGTATAATTCATAATTGACCATACATTATTTAGTTTGTTGGAATCGGTTCATTAAGAGGATTTCAAAAATATGCAAATATACAGGGTGTTTCATTAAGAAAAAACAACAACGACTATGGCATACTTGCGTGAATCATCCTGTACATTTAAATTTATGTTTACATAACGCACAACTCAATTCAAAAGTTGACGTGTCCCGGCATTTTTTATAATTTTCTAAAATAATGACATAAAGAATTTTATTCCATAAGTGGTTTCCACACTGTATGTTTATACAGAGCATTCCAATAAAAACTATTCATAGTATCCATCAACACATAATTCTGAATGCGCAGTTCTTAGAAATCTGTTATTTCAAGATTCTGGACACACTGTTGACCCAAGCAACAAGCGACCTCGGGAAGAAAAAAGTTTCGGGAAAAAAGACATTCTATCACTGATAAAGTCATTCCGATACAATTGAACGCTGTTAAAATAACATTTTTCGAGGCTTGATTGAAATCACCGAGACTCAGCAATGTTTGGTTTGATTGAGTATCATCCGGAAACCCCGTCTACCGTGCTTTCGACAATGAACGAGAAACAGCACTGGCTATTCAATTAACAACTGAATATCTCATATCACGTTCCTAATTAGTCGACTTCGCTTACGCGAGCTGAATTTGGAATAAGTTATTTACTCCGAAAGCTGTTCATCTACCAATTCACTCAAATTCTATTAAATTAAGAAGAAAATACAAGGATTCAACGATTATATCAATGAGGAAAATGTTAAGCTAAGTAGAGCCACTTCATCATACAGTCCACGCAATGGTACCATAAGTGATGATTGGTCTCATTATGGCAGTCAAGCATACTGCATCAAGTCCTGGCAAGCTTATAGGCGACTAAATTCTTTTATCTATCTGCAAACCTCCATAATTTTTCAATAAATAATACATTTAGTTGTGATTCCTATCACGATCTCTCTCCCTAAAATCCAAATAAATATGATGTTCCTGTTTCGCTATAAATTCTCCCGTTTATTCCTGTCTGGATAAATACGTTGACCTTGTACTGAGAACGATTATTGCCATTAATCTTCTAGAGAGTGCTATCGATTTTGCGGATGCCCCCCCAAACTGATTCATTCAGCTCTTACTAGTTATAGATCAAAGGCGTAACACTAATAAGGGACGATTGGATAAGTAATCGAGTTGAGAAGTTCTTTCAACAATTCCAGAGTTTCTATCTAATTGATGTTGAAATTGTGGAAGGGGAGAGCAAGAATTATAAACATAGCAGATTAAATTACAGCTTGTCAAAATGTATCTAGGAAAAACTGCATCGATAGAAAGGAACATATATGTCGTGGTTGATATATTTCTATATTGATTGAAGCTATGAAGTAAGTACTTCCTCGTCTGACATCGAGAGCATCCCTTCAAAGGATCTTCTCCCCAAAACACAGGAGCTTCTAAATATATTTTTATTTTGTACGAATCTAAAGAACAATAGTCCAGTTAATGAAGGGAAGGGAAAAGTCCCTTAAGACTTCACTTCACTCTGAAAAAGGATTGTTTGGTTGAAGTAAACGTATTTGTTTGAAAATGATTTGTTTAGAATTAACAATTTGTAATAAATGCAAAACAATTGAGTGTTCAATTAAAAAATTCAAATTGTTTGAATTGAAATTATAAATTGTTTGCAATTACTATTTGGATAACTTTCTTCCAAATATTGCAATTATTTAACTCAAAGAATATTCATTTACGCTGAAAACGGTTGGTTTGAATTGAACAATTACATTTATTTAATAAAAATTTTATAATAATAACAAATGTTGTTTAACTCAAAGCAATAGGTGTTGAATGAAGAAATTTGAACTGTTTAAATATAGATTATGAATTGTTTGAAATTAAAGTTCACATTTATTTGTTTCAAATATAGCAATTATTAAATATAAAGGAAATATTTGTTGAAAATATATAAATTTGTTTAAATCAAAATATAAAATTCTTATAGATAATGAATCATTGCTTTGAAAGTATAGATGCCATAATGTTATTCTACATTATTGCATATAATTGGTTCAAAGAATATATTTCTTTGAAATTGAAAAAAAACATTTCTAAATTCTTTGTTTTAAAGAAATTAAACACCCAATCACGAGCATTGAAACGTGAAAACCTCACCCCTCTCGTTTCGTCATAGTAGTAGTTGGACTGCAGATAATAAGTAAGTAGGTACTCGGTCCTTGTCTCTGTACTCGGTGTGTTTATATCGTGGACCCGTTAAAAGTTCAATTTCTTTATATTATGGTGTTTTGTATGGATTGTATGCATACAACGGTTATACTTTAAAGTTGAACATTTACTGCCAAGTCACAGATTAAAAAAGATCTCATCATTAACCTGTGGCCAAGTTATGGATTTACTGGATGTGTGTGAATTGTCCCACCTAAGGGTGTGTTTTGCTGCTATGTATATATTTGTGTTTTGAGTGGAAATCATAGTATTCCAGTACAAAACTAACAGGGTTAGTTGTCTACATAGATAAATCCTTGAATTCGTCTCTGTATGTAGGTACTTTTTAAGTTTTGTATATTTCGACACGTGTTTACAAGTAGTAGTAATACTCAAAATCAATGATTCTATGTTTGTGTTATATAATTCTTCAAATAAATATGTTTGGACAGATAGCAAGAATTTTCACTTAAATTACCTTTTCAGCAATGTAGACTTTTCAAATTTGGTTTTAGTTTTGTAGAACTTTTTCATTGCTGCACAAACACTCTAATATGACTCATTATAAAAATACATAATAAAAGGATTATTTGATTTACATCAATTAAACTAAACAACTCGAGTTTGCACAGAAGAAATTATTTTGAAGTTTTAGAAAATTTATTGTTCCATTTAAACTTGTAGTTTAAAATAAACAACTCAAGTTTCAAAACAAGAGATGGTCATAACGTTTTAAAGAAATTAATTGTTTATATTAAAATATTAATTGTTTGAAGTAAACAACTTGGAGTTTGGATTGAAGATATAATTTCCTCAAATCTAATCACCTGAATGTTTATATAACACTACAATTAGTTTGAATGATACCAAACTCTTGTTTGAAATTTTAAACAAACCGATATTTTAACTTAACACCTCTGTTTGGTTGACTCTATTCAAACTTCAGATTTGTTTATCCTAAAAAAATTTTCTTTTATTCAAGAAAATCTTTTTCAGAGTGTTTGGGCTCAATTTTTAGGTCATGGCAGGTGTTTTTAAACGAGAAAAAACTTAACGTGATTGAGTTTACGGAATCAACAGAAATATTGTAAAATACACAATAAGATAGAAGACATTTTTTGCCCCAGTCAAAGATTACAGAATAAAAATATAAGATGTTTCACTCGTTCGAATTTATCGCGTAGAGCACCGATGCCGCTGGTGACTGTCTGGTGACTTGGATGGTACAGTACGTCGTTATGTCCTTACTTGAATTTAATTTGGCATATTATGCAAGTCTCTATACCAGAGTCCGTATATATTTTACTCTCAAATGTATATTGAAAGATTTGAAAAACAATAGATTAAATTTAACACATAAACCAAACTCCAAACTTAGTATTTTACATTTATAAAATGTTTTAATAAAGGTATCCTGCAGCTGCTTCTCTTTTTACTGTTTTAACCTTGTCAATCAAAAAATAGACGTTATTTAACGATCAAAATTTAATATTTAGTGGCCCTATTATTCTGGTGGCTAATGAGTATATTTAATTTAATTTGTGATAAATATCTGATAGATTATCAATAAGTATCACAAAATTACTAAGATGCTGGATAAAAACTGTGAATTGATTCAGTGGTAGATGCGGAAAAGACAGAATGGGCTATTAACAGCTTCAAACCATATAAATCACCGGGACCAGACGGGATTTATCCTATCCTACTCCAAAAAGGAGGAAATACACTGCACAACAGGGTAAGTGAACTGCTCAGAGCCAGCCTAGCTCTGGGGCATATTCCAAGAACCTGGCAACGCATCAGAGCTACATTTATACCAAAACCTGGAAAATCTAGACAGGACACGGCTAAAGCTCTGAGACCAATCAGTCTAATGTCATTTTTGCTAAAGACTCTTGAGAAACTTCTCGACAGACATATTAGAGATGGTATAATGGCTACAAGACCAATACAACGAGATCAATATGCATACAGAGAGGGAAAATCAACCGAAACAGCATTACATCAACTCATAAAAAGGGCTGAATACGTGCTGGAAAACAAAGAGGTGCTGCTGGCAGCCTTTCTTGATATAGAAGGAGCTTTTGACAACACCTCCTATGAATCTATAGCTAAGGCGACGAGGAATTTAGGGATCGATGCCACGAGCTGCAGGTGGATAGACTGCATGCTCAGAAGCAGGCTCATAGAATCAACTCTGATGGGGGAAACAATGGCCGTATGTGCAACCAGGGGCTGTCCGCAGGGGGGAGTTCTATCCCCGCTGCTGTGGAACCTGGTCATGGACAGGCTCAACAGAACCCTACACAGAGGAGGATTCAACACCATAGGATATGCAGACGACCTGGTAATTCTATCCCAAGGTAAATACAACAGTACAACCAGAGACAGACTCCAGATGGCTTTAAATGTAGTAACAGGCTGGACTGTAAAAGAAGGGCTACGTATTAGCCCTTCGAAAACACAGATAATTGCGTTCATCAGAAGAAGGAAAAGGGAAGGACTTGGCCCTCTGACGCTTCAAGGTGAACCAATACGACTGTCGGATGAAGTAAAATATCTTGGGGTTATCCTAGACCCAGGCTTAACTTGGAACCGACACCTCCAGCATGTGATCAAGAAAGCGGAGGTGACCTTCATGGTTGCCAGACGTACTTACGGCATTAAATGGGGACTAGACCCAGCATGGTACACTGGCTATACAAAATGGTTGTCATTCCCAGGATCACATATGCATCTTTGGTATGGTGGCCAAAGACCAGACAATCCTCTGCTATGCTAAAACTAAGCAAGGTGCAAAGACTTGCATGCACTGGCATTACAGGGGCAATGAGGACTACTCCTACAGCGGCGCTGGAAACAATGCTAGACCTTCCTCCACTACATTATGTCATAATGTGTGAAGCAAGGGCAGCACTAACCCGACTGGAAAAAGCACTAGACCATGATGTGGCACATGGGAGAGGACACACAGAGATAAGGCAGGTGGGTGATGACATTTTCAAAATGCCAACAGACCAAATGACTACCAAATATATCTTTCGCAAGAACTTCGAGATTGTCATCAAAGATCGAAAGGAGCTTGAGGAAGAGAACGCACCACCACTTAGTAGAGCGAATGAACTGATCTGGTATACAGATGGATCTAAAAATGAACTCGGCACCGGAGCGGGCATATACAGCAAGACGAGCAAATATGAAGGAATCGTCTCGCTAGGAAAATACGCCTCTGTATTCCAAGCAGAGGTTTATGCAATACTTGCGTGTGCAAGGGCTAACAGTATGAGAGCCTACAACAACAGGCAGATCAGGATCTACAGCGACAGCCAAGCCGCCCTTAAAGCACTTCAGAGCTATAGGGTGACATCTCGGCTAGTATGGGAATGCGGCGAAGAACTTAGAAGACTGGCGACTCGGAACAGTGTAACACTGGAGTGGGTATCAGGTCATAAAGGAATCGCAGGCAATGAAAAAGCTGACGAACTCGCAAGAGTAGGATCGTCAACTCTGATGAACGGACCCGAACCTGCTGTGGGCATCCCTAGATGCTTAACCAGGTCATGGTTAAAAGGGTGGTTGAAAGAACAACACAAGAAATTCTGGAAGAATACGACTGGGCAAATACATGGGAAGAAATTCATAAAAGAACCATCAGAAAAAGTAGCGAAAGAACTGCTCTCAATGAGCAGGAACAAACTGCGCACCACTACGCGGCTACTTACGGGACACTTTCCCACAAAGGAGCACCTAAACAAAATAGGGCTGTACAACGGAGACCTTACATGCAGAAGATGCAAAGAGGATACCGAAACAGCTCTGCATATACTATGCAACTGTGAGTCGCTGGACCACAGAAGGCAGAAACTTTATGGTAGAACCCAAATGACTCCAGAAGACTTCTACAATCAACCAGCTAAGAACCTGTATGAGCTAATACAGGGAACGGATTTGCTGAATAGGTTGTAGTCAGAACACTAGGAGTATCCACAATAAGCCCAGGAGGCTGAGGTGGTACCGGCGAAAGGACGGCTCCGAAGGGAAAAAAAGAAGAAGAAGATGCTGGATAAAAACTGTGAATTGATTTATTTTAAAAATTCAAGTTTATTTTTTACTTACCTTTTCGAATTCATATCCCGAACATTTTTCGAAATAATCAACATTTAAAAATAAACCTTTGTGATGAAGAATCCTATTAATTTAAATATATATTTCTCTAATTACCCCTATATAGCTTAAAATAAAATAAGCTTTTCGAACTTCTCTGGTATCTACAGGTCTCGTTATTTACAAGAAAAGCGAGTCGTAACATAATTTATGAGAGCGGCGTCCGTTTGGGACAGTAACTTGAATCAAACCGCCCTGGAGTAAAACATCTTATATTTTTATTCTGTAATCTTCGCTAAAAGTCTCTTCATTTTAGCTGCTGCTCTCCCTGTAGGAACTCTGCTGTCTATATGCATTAAATTGTAAGCGGGCGGACGAATTGTTCCATAACTCGGCAAAAAATTGACATTTTCCGATGATTTAAAGTTAATCGCAATGGGAAGACCCGTAGCTATCATTCCATGTGACTTGCAGCTCGTTTGTACTTGACAAAAATATTTAAGAAAGCGGTCAAAGTTTTTTTCCACAAGATTTTGAGACTATTTCATTAATTTGTTCATATTTCATAAAAAAAATAGTCTTTTATCCCAATTTTTTTATAATGGAACCTTATGAGGTATTAAATGATCTCTGAAATTTTTTTCAATATCTTCTTCGCGTTTTGATGAAAAATTGATTTGTTTCTTTACATTTATCAGCCGTTTTCGGAGTTCTGTACAATCTGTGGAACAAGCGCGATTTAAAACTTTATCATCCTATATATTGCTTTTCAATGCACATCATTTTAAAGCTTAGAGTGTCTAGTTTTCAAATGTACTTTTTGATTCTTAATAAAATCCAATTTTGTCAGCAAAGCATACACTTGCATTGTATCCAGATTAAAATTGAACCATGGCCGATTCCCGGCCAATCTTCATAAAAAAATTAACGATGAGGTAGCAGATACAAACCATTTATTTTTTGGTTGTAAAAATGATAGACAGGCGACAGACCTTTTTCTACAAGATCTACTACAACATAATATACAACTACCAACTTGTATCACATCTCTGTTAGGTACAGGAAATAAGAATATTTTTGAGCTAATAGTAAAATTTGTCATGACAACTAATATTGATATTTGATATGAGTGTATAGATTAATACCCATATCAAATAGTATGTGGCAAATAGCGAAAGCTGATTCCATTGCTACCATCACACACACACACAATAAAATCCAATCATTTTCCAGAAATCAGGGAAATTGATTGAAACGGAAGAAAGATATAAAAAAAATTTAGGAGATCATTTGAGACCTCTGAAGGTTCCATTATAAAAAAAAAATCAGGATAAAAGACCATTTTTTGAAAAAATATATACAAATTTAGTCTCAAAATATTGTGGAAAAAAACGAACGAGCTGCAAGTCACATGGCATGATCTCTACGGGTTTTCCCATTGTGATGAACTTTGAGTCATCGGAAAATGTCAATTTTTTGCCGAGTTATTGAACAATTCGTCCGCCTGCTCACAATTTAATGCATAGACAGCAGAATTCCTACAGGCAGAACAGCAGCTGAAATGAGGAGACTTTTAGATCTCATTATTGGTGTGGTATTTTTGGATTTTAAGAGAGCATTTGAGACTGTAAATACAGAGCTATTACTACTTAAACTGCGTAAGTATGGTTTTGTGAGTAAAGTATTGGATTGGTTGACGTCTTATCTTGAAAATAGAAAACAGTTTGTGAAGTATAAGAGTTCATTCTCAGAAATGGTAGATATGGACCTAGGAGTTCCTCAAGGTTCCGTTTTGGGGCCATTACTTTTCCTACTGTACATTAATGACATAGTGAGGCAAGTTGTAAGGTGTAAAGTTAAATTATTTGCAGATGGCACTATGCTATATTTTGCTGGTAGTTCAGATGAAATAGAGAAATATTTTAATGAGGACCTAACTAACATATTTGGGTGGTTATGCGACAATGGTTTGAAAATTAATATTCAGAAAACCAAATTTATGATATTGGGGAAAAAAGGCAATATCAGTAAAATTAATAAGTCATTTAACATGACAATAAATGATGAAAGGGTTGAGAGAGTATTTAAGTTTAAATATTTGGGAGTAATGTTAGATCCAGAATTAAATCTACATGAGCATTGTAAAAATTGCAACTAAAATATATTTCCTAAATAGAGTGGCTAGTAAAATTTCTAAATTTGCCAGACTGACTATATACAGGTCAATCGTGTCGCTCCATTTTGACTATTGCATCAGTACACTGATATATTTTGCTAGTAAAAACAATTTCAACAGATTGCAAAAGGTGCAGAATAGGGCAATGAGGGCAATACTTGAATGTAATAGGCGCACCTCCATTGAATATATGATGGATACATTATCAATTATATCTGTTAAACAACGACTGACGTTGAATTTGTTGATATTCATTTTTAAACTTAAGAATAAGAAACTACCGAGTTATCTTTGTGACCAGATGACATATATTTCGGACATGCATGCATATAACACAAGAAATAGTGCACTTAATCTGTATGTTGGTGCTGACTACGTGGGTATTGACTCGCTGTTTAGTTCTGGGCTAGTATTATTTATTAGCTTACCAAATACACTTAAGCAGTGTCATACGTTGGGATAATTCACAAGAATACGTACGTGCAAATGTCCCGATTAAATGAGACTTTATATTATAATAATTATATTCGAAAATGTTTTTAAAAAATTTGTATTTGAGTATTTTCAGGTGTTCAGTTACTGGACTACAAGACTTGTTTCATTTAAACCTATTCGAGTTCAACGTTGTCTTGTGATATAAAATTCATGAGCCTGCAGAAAATCTGCCTTCGAGTTCGAATACCCTTGGGGTAATACTTTTTTGTCTAATCGTCCTAAGCCTTCCGAGCATTCCATTATCATTGTGGTATATTGAAAAAAAAAATATACCCCTCGAAATATTTAGTTGTCTATGTCGATCTTTCGACCCTGACGCACAAAAAAAAAACTGTAGTCTGTACGAAACGATCTAGATGGATATACTCAGTGACGTAGTTCCATGCCAATAAGGTTTGAAAAAATATCCTTACCGGTGTATTATTTGTCCAAATGCATTCAACACCCTGTAGATAAATGAATAAAATACAATTTTACATCTAAATTGGATAGATAGTCCTTTAAATACAGGGTGGGTCATATTAATACCTTATACATCAAATGAGCCGTGTAAACAGTGTGGTCAATTAAAATTCATGGTCAATTCTACAGATCATCCTGTAGATTGATGAAGAAGATGAGTTGACACTTGTTAATAGCCACATGACATCCTCTTTGAGGGACTCGACATAAAGTAGAAGTCCTGGTATCTCAATTCCCACAAAAGAACTAACCAGAAAAGGAATTTCTGGCAAAAACATAACAATCTGTACTGATAGTACAAGCCCTATTAGCCTTGAACAGACAACGTGTTATATCGGGGCTAGTACTAGAGTGCCACCAAGATAACAATATTATCCTGAGGTGGGTTAAAGGGCACGACAGCAGTAAAGGTAATAGCATTGCTGATTCTTTAGCCAGGGAAGCGGCTGGACTAAAAATTTTAGGACCTAGTGACACCTACGGCCTAACGACTTCGACAATTGCGGAACTAGCCAAAAGTTACACCCATGCCCAATCCTTTAAGAGATGGGATGAAATCAAAGGATGCAGTCTTGCTAGGATCACCCTGGGCGACCCTGGGAAGCTGGCACCGAAGAAATATTTGGCGATGACCAGGAAAAACCTACGTTTAACAGTAGGATTTCTGACTGGCCACTGTCAACTAAGGAAACACCTCCATACTATGGGGCTAGTGGACACATCTCTATGCAGGATGTGTGAACAGGAAGATGAAACTGTCAGGCATGTCTTACGCGAGTGTCCGGAGTTATCGTCAATAAGAGAATGTGTGTTCGGTAAGTCTTGGCCTACACCTGCCGATATAAAGGAGATGCCGCCCAGTGACCTGTCCACCTTCCTGGGAAAGGCAGGATGGACGATGACCTGGGAAGATATACAATGGGTCACGTGTGGTTTAAGCGCTGTGAGCCTATACACCTCCCTACTCTACAGATACAGATACAGAGAAAGTTGAAGTCCATATGGTATCCTACCTGAGGGGCTTAACATATTGTAGAAGTTCACATGATACCCTCTCTGAAGGACTCGACATATGGTAGAAGTAGGTAAAGTTCCTCATGATTCACCCTGTATAAAACGGAAGAGTTCTAATCGGTAAAAACCATGTAAGCTTAGATATTATTAATATAAAAAACAAATGAAAAGTTAAGCATCTCGAACTGCAGTGTTTAACAGGAAGTATGAATATTGTTGTGGTGGTCATGTGGTCTCGGAAAATGTATTTATAAGTAGTACCTCATTAATTGTTATCTCAATGGAAAGACCGCTTTCCTTTTTTGTTTGATCAGGAAATAAAAAATATGAAGTAAAAGAAGTATATGAAAAATTAAAATAGAGGAGTTCAGTCTAAGGTCAGTGTGTTTTTTTCTGACAAAGATGACAGTCGAGGTCTACCCTTCATAACATAAGATTTTTGCATGTTTTTTTATCATTGCGAACATCTATATTGCTTTATTAAAATAATGAATATCTTGAAATTTAAACTGACTTTTTAGCTGAATACTCAACATATCGGTGGCCAATAATTCTAGGAACTCTTGGCATGTCACCATTTCATTTCTGTTATCTGTCACTAGTTATGTCAGATGTCAGTTGAAAAAGTAATTATAAGAATAGAGATACAACTAACTAAAAATGCTTCAAAATTCTAATTCAACGAATATCAACAAAAATAAATATATCTGTCATTCGACATAACTAGTGACAGAATAACAGAAATGGAATGGTGACTTGCCAAAAGTTCCTAGAATTATTGGCCACCGATATGTTGAATATTCAGCTAAAAAGTCATTTTAAATATCAAGATATACGCTTCGTGTATTCATTATTTTAATAAAGTATAGATGTTCGCAGTGATCAAAAACATGCAAAAATGTTATGTTTTGAAGGGTAGACCTTAACTGTCATTCTTGTCAGAAAAAACCACTTTTGTTGGCCACACTGACCTTAGACTAAACTCTTCTGTATGTTCCTTGTGGTATATTATTCATTCTTTTTTTTAATTTCTTGGGAAATTAAACCACAATATTTTTGAATTCTTTATTTTTTCTGTTGTGTGAGTTAGGGAAAAAAAAATTAATTTCTACCTATTTTTTCTTGACAACGGTAGCTGGAACGCTACCGAAACGTTGAAATAAAGAATTCAAAAATATTGTGGTTTAATTTCCCAAGAAATAAAAAAAAAAAAAAAAGAATTAGACTAAACTCATTTATTCTAACATCGTAGCACTGATTTAGAGTGTGATTAACTAAATATTTTTTATGAAGGATGTGCTCAAACCTCATAAATATAAAGATTCAATCGAAACATTACGAATTCATTAACTTTGTTAAAATTCAATTGATTTCATTGGCTTGTTAATTTTAATAAAAAGTGATTTGTTCACATCCCACTGAATGCTTTCGTTAAAAATACATCATTGAATAAATTTGATTGTCTCTCGAAGACAATCCAATAAAAAGAAAATAAACTGGGAGACTTTTTTTTTTCAAAAGACTACAATTTTCTTTAACTAATGATGTATAAGTCCAATTAAATTTATTTGCTTAACTTGTAATAAAAACGGTTTTCAATAAAATCTATTAAAAATAATTTTCCTCTCGAAATAGGAGATGTACAAAATACTCTCGAAAGTTATGTAAATTCAAAGGGTTGGATTAAAACACGTCCTATACTTGAGTCCCATGCGTTCAAGATGGCGCTTGCGTCCCGACGACGTGTATATGTCAGCCGGGACGCCGAACAGTCTGTCTGAGGACGCCAAGGTCGCGTGTCGATGTGCATAGCCGATTCTTTATGAGATAACACTTTCAATGTGAGACAGAGATATTATTGGACAAGTTTTCATTACCGTGTTCAAAAGTTTTCTTAACTTCTTGATGCTGTGAATTTTTTTTTAATATCAGTGCTAATATGTAGTGGAAATTGTTTATGTTTTCAAAGTATTATTTATTAAATGTAAGTATTCTTCAAAAGTTATTATTATAAATAAAAATTTGAAATAAAAATGATGCCTTACATAACTTTAGGCTTCATTTCATAATAAATGATATTTTGAAAATATATTTTTGTTTTTGAATTTGCATCTGCTACAGTGAATGAAAAAATTGTCAAATTTTCTTAAGGTTCATTCACGACAAAAATAATTGTAAATACTTGTAAGTGCAAGGTTTTTTAAGAAAAGCGCTTTTTTGCTTGTTTTAGAAATATTGTTGTTAATATAACGCATTTCTTGTTTTTTTTTTAACATCATTAACAAAAAAAAATGGATAGATCTTATTACTATCACCGTACACTAACTACCGACAAGTAAATTCACTTCGTCGATCTTTGGGTTACCGAAAATTTCCTTACCCCTCTCACCATCTGGCGAGTTCTGGCTAGTTTAAATCGAGAAAGTGTTGAGTACAGGGTAGCACGCAATGCTAATGTGTTGCTGATCGAAATTTCGGAAATATAATTTTTGTTTTGTTTTCGTTTTTGTAAGCAGATCATTGTTTTTGCGTGAGCATTAAAATATTTATACATATTTTTATTAAAAAGTTGTATTTAGTATAAATATTATAGTCAATTATTTCATTGCAAAATGCCTGGAGTGGTATATTGTTCTGTTGATGATTGTCGCAGTAAACTGAAAGAGAGACCGTTTTTTGAGTGCGCAAAAGATAAAATTAGGTAAGAAAAGAGGTAATTTAGTAGTATACAGGTAAACAAGAAAACCTGTATCGGATTGTGCCGTAAATCAGTAATACACGTATTTAACCACACGACTGTCCCTCGTAACAGTTGTATTATGATAACAGAATTGTAAGGCGCTAGAGAAAAGATGTACCAAAATTTTCAAACGTTCCGACGCAAGTCAATTTACTTGTCGGTAGTTAGTGTACGGTGTTACTATCTTGTATTATTCGAAATTAAGCAGTGGTAACCCGATTTGATTTCTTTCTAGACACTTCAACTACACATTTGTTTACATTTTGTTGTATTAAGTCACTTACTAACCATTCTAACCTACTTTTTTGTTTTTGGGTTTGATTCACTATAGCTTCAAGGTGATCTAATTTTAATCACAGTTGTAATATTAACAAATCTCCCCTACATCTAGGTATTGTCTAAATTTATTACACCACTTTTTTTAATTAGTATAACAACATAAATCTCCATTTTCTCCAGAATTTGCAATTTTGTGCGTGACTTGATGATACTTTGTTTGTTTTCTAAATTAATTTTTCTAGACAAATAAGGATATTTAATTAAGTATTTTTTCAAATTATAATCTAATATACAGGTCATCCCCATTCTTTTTTAAATGAACCCCTCTTTTTTTCAATAAATCTAAGCGTTATATTTTTTCCGATATTCCATTTGAATTTTCTTCACTTTCAAATTTATTGTAATATGTGAAGCAGAGCTTAAAATTACCTGTCTGAAGTGAATATCATGAAGATCTTCGTTGCCTGAAGGAATCTCCAAAGAAAGGAAGTTTGTAATAAAAAGTTTCCATTCCCTTCTGTCATTCAAAAAATTTAATGTCCTGCTCTATTATACCACCAAGGTTTGAAAGGGAGAAGGATAGAATTAACCACCGATATGGAAAATGGGATTTCACATGCTTAAAACTGGGTGAAAAAACGTTGTAGAGTCGATATTATTTGACGTTTGGTATTTTATTGGAAAAACAAAGGTTGCTATTGAATTTTTAAAGTACCGAGTGTCTGATTAAAAGATGTATGTATGTATTTTAGGAAGACATTTACTAACGCCCGGTTTCACAATGTCAAGTTATCCTGAGGTTAACAAATAACCCTTGGTTACCTCAAAACAAGTGTTTCACATTGTTCAGTAAAGGGTTCAAGTTATGGTTAACTCTCAGAATATTTAACCACCAGAAAATCTAGTGGTAATAATAATAACCTGGAGATTCTAACCTAACAATTAAAGCTATTGCTGTATCTGTCACGTATCTGTCACAAAACGTGGTATCTGTTAGGTAAATGCATATAGTAGTGATGAGGAACCAAGAAGACCAAAAATGATAAGGCCTAGATCCGATTATTTTGAGGAATTCGACAATTACGATTTTTTCTGTAGATTTAGTTTGTCCAAGAGAACTGTAGAAAGGCTCTCAGAAGAAATCTTCCAGGTCACCGCATTGGTTTCTTTAGATTCTATTATGTTCTTATATTTACTCACTAAAGAAACCAATAGATGCCCCTCTTCTTTAGAAAAGTTGGAACATCTCTTACTTATTTGTGTTACCATAATTAAATTTGAAGCACTATTTTATTCAAAAATTTGTCGTCACTTAGACATAAAATAAACATAACCACACAACTTTTTTGTTTCAATTGACATGAAACATGAAAATCAGTGTTGGATTTCATACCAACGCAACAAAAATTAATGAACAGTCATGGTTACCTGACCTGCAGATGAATAATGATTGTGAAACATGTCCCTGGTTAAAGTGAGGGTTAAAGTTTCGGTCAAGGTTACTTGACCCTAGGAGTTAACCACCGATTGTGAAACTGGCTGTTTAGACTGATTAAAAGATGTAACTTGATGTATCTGAGAAAATGCTAGATATTATTTTCTATTTTACCGCTAGAGGCTGTAGTTCACAATAATGACACAGTTCCGCAAGCCTGGGAATGATTTTTTAAGGCGACATTAGTTGCAAAATTCATTACACGGGATCTTACAGGCTGGATGGAAAATGGATCTTCTTGTCTTAAACCTTTATTTACATCAGAAGTCCTGGATGCAGTGCCTTCTACTATAGCCTTTTTGAGATTTCAGTGTCATTATCACCATTTTTATAAGTTTTAGCGACATTCCTACAGTCTGCACAATGCTATGTACATGTTATTTGGATTAATTACTTCCCCAAGTGTGATTTCAATGATCATTATTTGGGTTTCCCTTTTTCTGTCATGAAACATGACAAATTGCCGGAACATCTAAATAAAATACACTTGTTACATCCTGAAATTTCAGCTGGATCCCTTATATTTAGGTCAAATACGACCAGCTTATTTATATGGAGATTAAACGGAATCCCAGTGAAAACAATACAATTAATGAAACTTTCTACTTACCTTTTCACAAGTAGATGCAAAATTTTTTTGTTAAAAATTAACAATTGGTGGTAATCTAAAAATATCCTTTATATTATGGTCGCGTAAGCGTGGGAAATCGATAACAGCCATTGTGGAACTTTTGGATTAGTCAAAAAAGATGAGGGTGTTAGCAGTATATTTTTTTATAAACTCTCTGTATACACGCCACTAATCGCTTCGACGATATAGTTTAGAGGAAAATAATTATGGGAGATTGTCTTTAATATATGTTACCCAACAAGATAAAACTATTTGAATAAAAATGTCATTATTTTAAAATTCGCGCTCAACCAAAAATGACTGATGACATATAAGGAGTGCGTAATGTCGGAAGCGAAAACAGACAGTGTACGAGTCAGTCAGATGATAGGGTGAGCTTGAACACCATCAAAACATTTGATTTTAGCAAGAAATTTTTGATATAACGTCCGAATAAAGAAGATAATGTATTTCAAACACCTTAATCTTTGTTGAAAAAGCAGTAATTGAAAACTGAGATACTTAGAAGTATACTTTAATAATATATTATGTCGAATTTTCAATCAATACAAAGTAAAAATGACTTACATATAACCTTACTATCCTAGAATGTTGCATTGCAGTCCAGTCATATTTGTAACTACGCTTTTCCACATATTAGATAATTGTTAGTTGTAATTGAAAAAATATTGTTTGTAGAAGACCTGAACCTCAAAACTCGAACCTCAATAAGTCCAAAGTAATATTTATGCTCCAGTGAATACTTAATAGCTAAAAGACAAACTAAAAGATCTGAAAAGATAAATAAAATTGGTCGAAACTAAGTTTTTCTCACAGACCGTTTTGTAAAACTAACTTTTTCTAAGCTAACAAATTTGCTTTTATTATCTGATGAACGGTAAGGTCGTTATTTCCTCTGGTGAAATTAATTTTTATAGGAAGATGTCTGACTATATAAATATATAGGTCACGTGTATGAAGTTTAATAACATCATATAAAATCCGAACACAACAGGGAAGGAAACGAGAAGCAGATATTAAGCTTATATTAACAATTGAGACGGGTAATCGATATGCCCATTACTTACATGACTATATCAATTTTAGTTATAACCTTAAAGGGAATCTTTGAATAAAATATTTCATGAAATCAACAGAAATATTGTAAAAATACACAGTAAGATAGAAGACATTTTTTGCCCCAGTCAAAGATTACAGAATAATAATATAAGATGTTTCATTCGTTCGAATTTATCGCGTAAAGCACCGATGCCGCTGGTGACTTGGATGGTACAGTACGTCGCTACGTTGACATAAGAAAAAAGTCATATTAATATTTTTCTCTTTAATAGCAAAGCTTAAACACTAAATATTTTGTAATATTGGCTAATACAAAATTACGGATTCATTTTTATAACAAGGATATTATATAAACAAGTTCATTAAGCAAGAAAACACAAAAATTCAATTCTATAGCTAACCAGAGGAGAATTGGTCAGTTCCTTTTGAACGAATTTACTAAATTTTCTTTTCATCATCCATGTTATCAATTTCCTTTCAAATATTATGCAAGTCTCTATACCAGAGTCCGTATATATTTCTCCCTCAAATGTTTATTGAAAGATTTGAAAGACAATATATTGAATTTAACACATAAACCAAACTCCAAACTTAGTATTTTACAACATTTATAAAATTTTTTGAAGGTATCCTGCAGCTGCTTCTCTTTTTACTGTTTTAACCTAATCCAAAAAATACGCGTTATTTAAAGATCAAAATTTAAGATTTAGTGGCCCTATTATTCCGGTGGCTAATGAGTATATTTAATTGAATTTGTGATAAATATCTGCTAGATTATAACATCCTATATTTTTATTCTGTAATCTTTGCCCCAGTCTTACAAAACATCGTTTCGCTCTCCATCTCTTTTGGTCGCGCGAGGAACCGACCGGTTTATGGAAGTAAGTACCTCCTTGTCTGACACCGAGCTTGCAGTGTGTTACGAATAAAACTCGTGTGACTATACTGGAGCTTGCTATATATGGAAAAGGTAAAAACTGTTCACGGGAAGTGGGTTTGCTAACACAGAAAGGCGAGGAAAGAAGTTTTCACCGGTAATAGACTCTGTACATGCAATTCGATGTGATTCGACGCTTAAATTTTGGTATTTGGTGCGGGAGATACTTTTCGCAACGTAGTATATTTTTTATTGATTAGCACTCGTTTCTTTGAATTGTACTAGCTTTAAACAGCTATCAAGATTAAACTTTTGAACATTTTCGATAAATTTACGCTCCGTTTTATATATATCTACCTAATCAAACTGCTTAGAAACCTAGATCGTTAAATGCGAGTAAACTTTGTTTTATCTAAAAGATTAAACAGTTTAAATGCTTTAGGTAGATTCTGAGAAACTTATTGCACGATTTGATTCAAATTAACTTTAATTACAACAAAACTTTGATAAAAAAGTATCTTCACAGCCTAACCTACATTACTTTAAATCAATTGGTTGAAGTCTAACTGTAAAGTTAAGAGTACCTTTTTTTTAAAAATTGAATTTTCGAATATATTTACATTTTTTTCATGAAACTACAACCCTTCAAGGTATCTGTATCTGTAGAGTAGGGAGGGTGAGTGTAGGCTTACAGCACATGGGCTACATGTGACCTAATGTACATCCTCCCGAGGAGTTGTCCTTCTAGGTCATCGTCCATCCTGTCCTTCCCAGGAAGGTGGACAGGTCACTAGAAGACATCTCCTTTATATCGGCAGGTGTAGGCCAAGACTCACCAAACACACGATCTCTTATTGACGATAACTCCGGACACTCGCACAAGACATGCCTGACAGTTTCATCTTTCTGTTCACACACCATAGAGGTGTGTCCACTAGCCCCATAGTATGGAGGTGTTTTCTTAGTTGAGAGTGGCCAGTCAGAAATCCTACTGTTAAACGTAGGTTTTTCCTGGTCATCGCCAAATATTTCCTCGACGCCAGCTTCCCAGGGTCGCCCAGGGTGATCCTCGCAAGACTGCATCCTTTGATTCCATCCCATCTCTTAAGGGCCCACTCCTACTTCGGGGTTTACTCCAGCCGTGCGCAATCGTACCATGGCCATTAACGCAACCTCCTTGGCGTACAGATCTAGAGAGGTTGTTCTCATGGCTCCTGTGATGTTTAAACAAGTCATTCACTGTATTTGATATAATTTTTGGATGGCCGTTGCTTGTAGAACCTTTGGTCCCCATGCAATTGCTCCATACGTTAACATGGGTCTTATTATTGCAGTGTGGATCCAAGTGATAATCCCCATGTCCTCCGACACTGTTCATAAGCTACACGTGCTCTTTTTGCCCTGCTGTGTAGGTGAGAGTTCTATTTTAGTTTCCTGTCGAGGGTACCTTCAAGTTATGCCCTTGTGCATTATTTTCTAAATAAACTAATCTTTTGAGAATACCCTCCTAACATTTCATTGATGGTTTTCTGTGATATTTCTAAGACTTTTTATGCGCTGCTTCGAATATTTCATTACACTATTTGAAAGCGAAATGAGCAGACTTATTATATTCCCATTTATTCATATCTTACAACTGATAATAACCAAAGGGTCCAAACAAAGACGAAGGGAAGGTATTTAGAGTCTCTGCTACCATTTTGGAGTTGCCTGGTAACTACTTCAACCAAACAAGACTACATTCCGCTTGACATAATATCTACCTGCTATTTGCAAAATTCCACTCCGTATTTCAAATTTAAGTCTCTCCAAACTTCACTAAAAATAATTTTGGATACTTAATCTCATTAATGACCCAAAAAATTTAAATATTTTTATAAAATTGTTTTGATTTCGATTGGCTAACAAAGATGTAATGTTTCCGTTATTGAAAATCACTCAAGTGCAGAATTGAAGGATATTTTTAAATAGCCTTAAGTATTATGTATCTAATAGATCCAAAATTTGGGTTATTTGGAAATTATCTTCAACCCAATATATACACGCGTCTTGATCAAAAGATATAACTGTTAAGTTTTCAAATAAAACTTAATAAAGCTATGTAAATTTTGTGTATATACAAACAGAAAACTTCATAAAGTACACTTGAACATTTTCATTACAGCTGTTCTGTACACTCCCTTAATTCAATTTCTCCAAAAAGCGAGAAATAAATTAAGGCTATACATTTTTATTTCATTCATTCATTTTGGATTGTGCAGCACAGCCCAGTGACTCAATTCCTGAACTTAGACGTATGTCAAGAGCACACGAATTGAATTTGAACCATACGAAAGATTCGAATACGAACGTCAATCTTCTTCTTTTTCTTCTGATTCTTGGCCTCTTGCCTTGCAGCATCCGGCCAAACGTCAATCTTAATTCGAATAACCAGCTGGAGAACTTCTCTTTTTTCCGTAATGTCCCGGCGGATAATGTTCTTCTTTTTGTTTGTTTGTGATAAAAAGGTTAGTTTGGAATTATGTATATAGGACATGTCCACGTGACGTCACCAACTATTTTGACAAGAGCCCGGTGGTAAAACAATAAACGAAGCGTTCAGAACACGTGGTACTTAATAGTGAGGTTATGTTGATTTATAATGATAGATCGTGTTTGATTTTAGTTGATTTTGCTTTAGTGTACTTTTAAAGTTATTTTAATTGTTGAGCTTGCATATTTAATAATATATAATATAGGTTAATAGTTGTTTGTTGTTTGATAATTTTTTATCGTGACTATGATTGATTGTTTTACCACAGGGGTATCGTCAACTGTCAACTGTCGTGGACATGCCCTATAAGGAAGTAGAGGACTGCACTGTATTCTAGAATGAACTAGACTAACGATAAGTGTCTGTTGTACCCTTTACTTAACCTCAATTTTCCAGGTGCAATTGTTTCTCTGCCAGACTAAATGAGATCACAACAAGAATTATTTACACTTGCGTCCATTTGTGGAGGTCCTCGGGAGTTTAGTTAATAACGCGATTAGGGAGCTGCTGTTTCGGATTGTTTTTCGGTCATTAACGTTCTATGCCGAAATTTGACAATGATATATTTTATTTTCGAAGGTAAAATAAGAGAAGGGGATTATTCTGTGATGTTTTTATATACACAGTGACTGTGACGAAATTCCCAACGCGTTTTCAGCAAATTTTTCACCTATCATGGAAGTAGGATTAATTTTTTACGAGGATCCATTTGTTTCTAAAAATGTATGTATATAGCGATCTCTTTCAAACACCCGCGATGCACTTATTTGTTTACACAGTACATTTTTTTGCTCAAATAGAGTAAAATATGTTTGTTCACTTTGATTTTTATTCTTTCATAAATATAAATATGTGAATTTACCCGATAAAGTTGGTGGGTAAAGTGGTGGGAAGTGTTGCAGTAAGAACAAGATACAGACTAAGTAGAGAGGAGATCATTAAAAAAAATCACCTCCTACTTCTTAGGAATCAGACAACTTGGGACATGCCACAAGACGGTATGATGAAAAAGTATAACTTTTCAAAGAAATTCGTTACGGAAAGCAACAAAAAGGAATGGGATCCAAATACCATCACCATAATTGGAAAGAATTCCATTCAATGGTACACAGACGGCTCAAAAGCAATAGAAGGAACTGAGTTAGGAGTGTTTGGGCCAGGAACCAAACACTCTGAAAGCTTGGGAAAGCCCCCAAGTATCTTTCAAGCGAAAATCCACGCCATAAGAAAGTGCGCCCAGTTTAATATTGATAAAGGATACAGAAGAGAGAAGATTATCATAATTTCGGATAGTCAAGCAGCCATTAAGGCACTGAGCTCTTGTGTTATCAGTTCTAGAATGGTGTGGGAATGCCTAGACAATCTCAATGAACTAGGCGAGAACAACAGGGTTTCCAGGACACACTGGAATAGAAGGAAATTAAATAGCAGATGAACTAGCATGGAGGGGGACTGAAATACCTTCCTGGGGGCCTGAACCCTTCTGCGGAATCAGCCTCAATGTAATATTGGTAGAAATAGGTAAAGCCGAGAAAAAGAGAAGATCTGATCATTGGAAAGATCTAGTAGGGCTTATACAATCAAAACTTCTGGGTGACTACAACCTATTAAGATCAAATGAATGCATAAGTCAAAGTAAAACTGCGCTAAAAGTTTGAACAGGGATCCTAACTAAACATTGTCGGCTGAATGGGCACCTGAAAAAGCTCAAAATAGTGGAGGAAGAAGAATACAGATATTGTGGAATGGAAGAAGAAACCTCCATCCACATACTTTTGAACTGCACAGCACTTTAGAATCCTAGAGCAGAGCACCTGGGAGATTACTGGATAGAAGAGGAACATTTGCCCAAGTTGAAGCCTGCAGACATCCTAAAATTCCTCCGGGGAATAAGACTACCAGTTTCTAAAACTCTCATCAGAAGGTGAGTAGGAGTAAGGAGGCACAATAGATCTTTTAGGTCTCAGTGAATGTCACCCCGAAATACATGCATACATCCCCACTAAATGATTTAATTCCCTAAGCGCCATTGAATAGGTCCAAATTAGACTAATTCTCGAGTGTTGTTGGGTATTTTGAAACTGTCTAAGTCTCCCTAAATTCAATTTATTCAGAGTTTTCTCTTTGATTATTCAATTTAATAACATTAATGCGCAAATACATTTCAATCCATTTCGAGAAAAAAAAACGTTGATTCACGTAAATAACGTAGTCATGTATATCTACCTCGATGAATCTGAATGAATTGGAGCATGAATGGGGAAATATTCTCCAAGCTACCATTCAGGCTTTAATAAGGATCTCAACTGGACTAAACTTTACAGATTATTAGAGATCTTTTTATTAATTGGATTTTTTTATACCTGAATCATGATGTTGGACGAAATCAAAATTTTGTACTTCATTCAGTCAACTATGATTTCAAATATTAACTGAATCTGTCAACCCTTCATATTTAATTAAATACGTATGCAGTCCTATGAATCTCTCCTGCTGTAGAATGCTGTTTATTTATATTTTTTCATCAAAACTTCAAAAAATGGTGGATGCGTTTTACAGCACCTTCGCCATTTTCTTAAAATAAATTTTCTCGATCCTTTGTGTATGTATGAAGATTTCAAGATTTGTATTTGTGTCGGTATTGTGAACAATATGTGTGCGAAAGTGCTTTTGGTAAAGGCGGAACATTAAAGTTGAAAAGACATCGTCGGATACTGTGTATATGTATAGAAATCTGAAAGCTCCATTGAGATTGAAGGGAAAATATCTCTGAGGATTTGAAAGGAAGTCAATAAACATTTGAATAGTAGTTTTAAAATAAATATTATATTGAAAATTAATAATAAATATATAAATTTGTTGAATGAAATGTGACTCTAACTATTGAACTTTTTGAAATCTATTTTATTATATTTTCACTCGTTCAATAAAGCTACTGTGTTAGCGAAACGCGTTTAAATTTAACATAATGATGATTTGAACAAATTAAATTGTTTCATTTCACCCTGAAATATGTTGTATTGAATACTGTGGTCGTATTGTTATTGGAATTTTGAAATTTATCCCATTATATTGGAAGATAAATGAGCACGATTTATCAAATATTTTTCAAAATCGATTGCAGTGTCATTTGGGAACAATAGCGAATTTCTATATTTGAAAAAAAACAAAAAAATGCATACAGTTACCGTGAATTCGGATTAAAATAAACGATTTTCCTGTATTTCGTAGTGCTGGTGAACAAGTCATTAGTTTATACAGGGTTTTCCATGACGACCGTCCTTTTTTATTTGATGTTGGGTACGAATAATAGTGAGTAGAACAATATATTGAAGATTTAAACAATACCCAGTACATTGTTTACCTATTAGGCCACCCTAAGATTCCCGGACGATTATAAAGATTGCTAGCTCAGAGTCCAGGAATGCAGCAATGTCAAAATTTCCTAGCGATTTGCGTAAAATTAGTTTCTGAGGAGAGTCTCCTTTAGTCCTATTTCCCGGAAATGTCTGCAGGCTTCAACTTAAGTGAATGTTCCTTTTCGACAATACATTCATTACATTACTTTGACTTATGCATTCATTTGATCTCAACAGGTTTTAGTCACCCAGAAGAGTCTTTGATTGTATAAGCCCTACTAGATAATTTCAAATGGTCAGATCTTCTCTTTTTCTCGGCTTCACCTATTTCTTCCAATATTACATTGGGGCTGATTCCGAAAAAGGGTTCAGGCCCCCAGAAAGGTATTTCAGTCCCCCTCTTTGCTAGTTCATCTGCTATTTCATATCCTTCTATTCCAGTGTGTCCTGGAATCCATAGTAAGGTGACTATATTGTTCTCTGTAAATATTCTGTAAATATTCAGTCAAACCCTATACATAATGTACTTAGGTTTCATTTTTCCCCTGTACCTATATACATTACTATGTACACAAATAGAGAGGAGTAAGCAAACAGATGAGATGTGGGAGTTCAACAAATATCAACACTTTTTGTTGGATAAACAAATCCTAGATATGTTCACACAAGTATTAATGGGGAAAGCGATGATGTCTCGGGAAATGGATTAACATGGATTTGCGAAAGCGATTCTATATTTCAGTAGAGTTTTGATTCCAGAGATTAACAATAAGTGCCAAATGGTCTTCATAGAATATTGAATATTGTCCAGTAGTTCCTTTAGTCCTATTTTATCAAGAAATTCCAGGAAATTTGCTCATTTTCCAATAGTTTGACATACATATGTATATTGAAAAATTCTTAGCCTACTAAAAAACCAATAAAAAAAATCCTGCAACGTCTCTAAATCTTTAAAAAAATGTTTCTTCTTGCTCTGCAAACCAGACCTCCACAGCTTTTATTACTTCCTCGTTGGAAGAGAATTGTCGGCATTTTAAACTTTTTTTCAGTTGAGGAAAGAGATGATAGTCGGACGGAGCCAAATCTGGTGAATAAGGGGAGTGTTCTAGTAATTCAAACCCTAAATCACGAATTTTTTGCATAGCAACTTGAGATTTGTGTGCAGGGGCGTTGTCCTGCAAAACAAAACACCTTTGGATAGATTTCCGCGTGTTTGATTTTTTCCCGTAGAGTGGTCAGTAATGTCGAATAGTAACTTCCGGTTATTGTTCTACCCTTATCCAAAAAAGCAATCATGATTACTCCATCCATGGCAATCCCCAAAAAACTGAAGCAAGGACTTTTCCAGCAGATTTTTGAACACGAAACTTCTTAGGTCTTGGAGAGGAGGAAGGACATTGATCCCCAAGGGTATTAAGCATATCTTCGTAAATCTGCTTACCTCTTAACCCTTTTGAATACATGGCTCGATATTCCAATTTTTCGATTTTCACAATTTCGGGGACATCTTACCTCTTTTAATTTATTGCGTAACTCGGGTTTACTTTTTTGACGTCCAACTTCATACTGACACTTCTAAAGAGTTATTGTTCGTTGCAATGGTAACGCAATATTTTGTTTATGTATGGAACTGGTCTAGGCTAACTAGATATCAATACATCCTTGTACGTATCTCTCTTAGTTGTAGTTTTTCACTACCAATTCGATTTTGAACCACAAAATTCCATTCAAACAACCTAAATATTCACTTAATTACACTTAAAAGTATAATTTAATGTCTGTTGGGGCATATAGCCCGTGAAGTAGATGTTTCTTCTTAGTAAACGTCTACTT
>CAJUYI010002525.1:6889-17845 GCA_910591695.1 Galerucella pusilla | reverse complement strand
GTGAAAAATGTCACTTTCCGCACACGTTACGTAATATACTATTTTCAAATCAGTAGGATTATCAAATGAATCAAGTAAAAAGTGAGGGACATTGTGTGTGAAATGTTTGTATGTTTTTTCAAATTGGACTTAGGGACGGTTTCATAATAATTTTCAAGAAGACTTTGAACCGAAAAGCATCCTTTAGGTCATAATAATTGCGTTTCTTCATAGTCAAAGCAATGTAAAGTCGATTTAACCCGTAAAATGTCTTTATGGCCTAACCTAAAACAGCATGCAACAAAACAAATTGACTGAATGAAAATTTTTTTCGGACTAAAGTGACTGCCTAAAATATATAGAGCACGTAACCGATATTTTGAAAAGTATAAAAGATTTCAGTTAACAAAGTCGACAGTTGTACATATTTTAAAGCAAATAGGACATCGCCTGGCTTGTACAAATAAGGGTGGAGCATACAACCAATGAAGCAATTATTGTTCACCCTAATTCATTCAATACAATAATGCATTTTTATATTTCCACTGATTCTAACTTGAGTTATCAATGATAAAAACTGATTCCTTTCTTCTTATCATCACTAATTCATACGACATTTTACATATAAATGCCTTCAAAGTTCCAAACCAAAATTAGTCTATGTTACTCTGACATCTAAAAATAAGAACAAAAAAATGAAATCCCCAAATTTCAGGGAAACCCAATAAAACAAGACATAAAATAATAAAGAGCACTTTAACGATGTCAACTTTAAAAATATTTATGAAACTATACTCACTGTACCATTGTTGGAAAGGACAATTTATCTAAGAGCTTCCTTTTTATTAAGTCGACTTTACGAACAGTGAATTGTAGGGTTTCAACATATAATTTGAACTGATTTACTACGCATGAAGTCGAATTAGTTTGGAATTTGTTGGTGCTGGAACTTAATGATTAATAATCAATAGATTAAAAAGCTGCTCATATTTGCCAGAAGACATTTTACTGCGGTTTGAGCCTGATAATTGAAATATCAGAGATGATAAAAAAATTAAAAAGAAAATTCAACAGAAATTCTAACATCAAGAAAGTACTAGGGTAGGGTTGCTCGTCTAAGGCACGCATCCACTCTCTTGAAGTTCTACAAAAAAGATTTCTGAAGATTATCTATTCAAAAAGACGAACTCACCCTTCAGATCTCCTCTATGGAAAATCAGGTGTTCTAGACGTCAGCCAACTTTTTGCACAAAATATTATTTGTCATTATCATCAAAACAAAACAAAAAACCAAATTGTCTCACACAGATACGAAACAAGACAAAAAGGCAACTATGTAGTCCCGCTCATGACAAAAACATTTGGACAGAAGTCTTATGATTTTGTTGCCACAAAACTCTATAATGTTATACCCAACGAACTGAAGGAGATTTTCAACATTCATGTCTTTAAAAAAAATCAAAATGTTACGTCATCTCCAATCCACGTAATTTTTTCAATAACCTTCTTGAAAATGAATAAATTCCCTCTCCCCCCTCCCTTCCGTAAATACTTATATACTCAGCTTTAGGATAATCCTACATGTTCATTGTCCTGTCCATTCTTTTATCACAATTGTGTTACATTATTACAGTTGATCTTACTTGTAATCGAATTATTATTATTATATTTTTGTATCTATTTTACTTTAAATGTCTTCTTTGTACTTGAAACAAGTGTTCAATCACTCATCAAGATTTCTTTATTCACATGGTATTCTCAGTTTCTTATTGTATTGAATTGTATTGCATTACTGTATTATTGAAAATGTGAATAAACTACTACTACTGGCCCTTTTTCTAATTGTTTATACTAGAAGTAAATATAGAAAAGTGAAAAAAAACTGCCTCCCCTAGAGTTTGTTTAAAACCTTTGGGTGCTACGTCACAGATGAGCAAATGACCAAAATCGGTACAACGCGGCAAAACCGCATATTATATAGCAGTAAAGTTAAAAACATCGTCATTTGAAGTTGAGTTAACTTTACTGCTATACATGCGGTTTTGCCGCGTTGTACCGATTTTGGTCATTTGCACATATGTGACGTAGCACCCATGAAGTTTTAAACTAACTACTTTATATTTACACATAATCACAGAATATTTATAAAAGTTCGTATGCGTTCGTATGAAAGTTTTCAAAAATCGGCGCTGGAACAATAAATTGTCACGCAGAACAACTCCGAATTAGTTTCATCGCGTGCTGGAACATCTATTATTTTATAATAGTTTGTGTTTGTTTCCTACGACTATTACATGTTGTTTAGGATGTTCGAATGCTTTCTGTAAGCATTGTTATATAACTCTTAATAATTTTTTTTGTTTTTACAATAAACTTTTTTGGAACTCTTCAATATCCCCAATTTTTTCCATGTTTGTAGATGATTCTAGTTGCTTGTCATCAAAATATGGCAATAAATAGAAAATAAATCTGAAGAGTGACCAATAAATTTACTAGTTATATCGGCATATATAGTCGGTCTTAATTGAATTTGGAATTATGACAACATAAATACCTAAGTTAATCTTATTAAGTTCGATATAAAAATGATTGGTATAATGGCCTGTAGCGCCATCTAGAAACAACTTTTCACTAATTAGCAGCAGAAAATGATAACTATAGTAGAATGTTGTTATAGTCTGTATACTTTTGAGCAGGGTAATAATTCTGTCTACGAACGGTCGATTTATCTGGCGTACCCTATTTTGTAAACAAGTCTAGATTTAGCGCTTGGATTGCTGATAGCTTTAAACAGATCCTGGCTGCCAGTAAATATTTCAATTTTTTGTTCGATATATCCTTTCCCGATGTGTTAATCTATAGAGGCTATAGCGGCAATCGTATATGAAATACAGACGTATATCGACCAAGACTTAAAACATTTTGTTATGCTTGGTTAGTCCCAATATCATAATATAAGATATATATAGGGCTTATGTGCTTCTAAGAACCTCTTCACTACTACCTTTGTAGATCTATTGTCATCATCTATTGTTTGTGCCCTCCTGTTATGCTTCCTTGTCTAAGACACGTCCTCATTATTCTATTTCGAACGCCAAACCTAAGGTGCTGCATATATTGGAAGAGTCGAGGTTTTACCTCCCAAATCGTTGAAAGCCTCAGCCTAGTCATGCCTTCGCAGTAGCACAGTGTACGTATGATGAGGTTTCTTCATATTTTTGGCAAAACGTGCACATGCTGGTGTCTACCAATCCGATGATATTTGTCAGCGTAAAGCCAGCCCATGGCGCCCATTACCAACGAAAACATCGATAATAGACGATTACTGGAGTGTATATTATAATGAGTTGAGGTCAAATTTTGATTTTACGACCCTATTACTAAAGATATATGTCAAGAGGACTGACAGGCTAAAACTTTTGTTATCTCATTAGGATGGAAAACACATAGCGAAGTTTAGGTTAAGAAAGAAATTTTAGTTTTAGTTCGTATTGAACGGTTGTTTGCCGTTCCTACCGAATTTTGTATTTAAATAATATAATTTAATAATAAAATAACAGTTAATTGAGAATTCTGGAGTATTCTTACATGTTTATTGAGTCTACAATGCCCCGTCAAGAGCCAACCAGGGTTCTGATTGAACTCTCATTCTGGCTCAGTAGGTATTTCGTAAATTTTGGCGAGGGTTCTTTGATGAACAAACAACAGAAAGGTTATGTGCCAATGGAAGCACATCGTGTCCCTTCTCGGACTATTGATTGCTCATCTCCATTGCCTTGTGATTTGAGTTAAGGACAATCTATTATGTAGCGTCCCCAAGCAGTCCTAACCGACTTTGGAATTTATCTGCATGGAACTGCTTGCCCAGTCATTGTTATGTTATGGTTTGTTAGAACTATCGGTGAACCAATTAATGCCTCCAGGATGACTTAGGTGCATCACTTGTTGCTTAGATGGGATAATGAAAATTGTCTCCACTCCATATGCCTCCTGATTTCAACCTGAGAATAGCCATGATCACCTCCGCAGAGCAGGAAGGCCAAAAAGGGCTGCCCCGGTCTGCATGTTCCAAATTTGTACAAAAAAGGGTTCTTTCCACAGTAGTTGTAGAGAAAAAATATTTTTCTACGACCGTGCGTTCTAACCCACTTTCCCGCACGCATTTTAGCTTTTCCCGTACTAGTGCGGGAAAGTGAGATTATGCAAATTTTGACCTTATTAGATAGTTTTTTACATCACAAGTTATAACTATTGTTACAACAGGTGAATAAATAGTCCATCAAATAAAATCTACATCTACATCGTAGAAAAAATAATGTTCCTTACTCATGCGTAAAGTATCTTTCCCGCCCTTGACCGCTTGCCCGAACTCCGCTTCGCGTCGTTCGGGTCAACTGCAGTCGCGTGCGGGAAAGTATCACTTTCCGCACTTGTTAGGAAAATAACTATTTATTACTGTCTTTTCGAGGTCAAAATACATTATATCTAAGAAAGAAGAGAGTCCCAAAGCTATCTCGGAGCTCTAGATCTCAATACCATATATTAGTTGTAAATATACAATGTCGTATACATTCTGGCTATTTCGTATAATGTATTGTATGAGACACTGGTCACTGGGGAAAACTACCGTACGTAATAATTTAAGGACATGGGGGAAATGGGAAAGCTGCAGTTGCTTTATGGCAAAGAAGGCTCGAAGGTTAAAAAACAAGAAAAATAAATGTTGTAGAATATGGAATCAACAAAACGAAATTGATAATTTCTCAATTAAATAGAGGATTTGGGAGCAAAGGAAATGCAAAAATGCTCTGGATCAGATAGGGATATAATTCAAAGAAAAATATGAAGAGAAAAAGTATGAGGGTATTGGTGAAAATGAAGGTGAATTATTGTAAAAATACTGAGATCTCTAAATTTAAAGATGCCACCGGAAACCACAAGATGAAAGAATTTAGAAGGATCTTAACGCAAAAGAAGGTGTTGAAAATGAGAAAATATTAAGGTATTATGCAAGGGAATTTACTTGTTTCAAAGTATTTCAGAAGATTTTTTTTTAAATTTAAAGAAGAATGTATCACTTGCAGACCTGTTTCGCTATAATTGAGCCATTATCAGAGAAATGCACAGGTTAAGAAGAACAGCATCACAACCAAGCTGCTTGTTTAGGATAAACATACTCACTGACAGCCAGGCAGCCCTTTCAGCTTTAAACAGACGCAGACTGGTAGAAGAATGCCAGGAAGAACTAAATGAACTAGCAGACCACATTAAAGTAGGATTAGTATGGGTTCTGGGACATAACGGTATTTCTGGAAATGAACAAGCTGATGAACTCGCGAGAAGAGGTTCAGCAACAGCATATGTTGTACCAGCACCAGCTCTTGGGACCACAAAGAAGGTAGTCCGAGGGCAAATACAAAAATGGGTACAAAGCCAACATAGACTTCAGTGGAGGAACACTCCAAAGCAGGTAAACAATAAAACCTTCATCAGTAGGAATAAGCTAAGAATTATTACAGGGTAACTAACGGGTCATACCCCTGTAAAAGATCACCTGCATAAAATAGGGTTATATAACGGGAACCTCATCTGCAGACTTTGTGGTATGGAGACCGAGACCGTAACCCATATCTTATCTGATTGTGAGGCACTGGACTTGAGTAGACAAACAATCCTCGGAGAATGTGCCACAATGTGCCACCTGAAGTAGATATATGGCACACATCCAATGGACCTATATCGTCTACTGGAAGGTACGGAGATAACTGGATGAGTGGACTAAATGTGGGAGTAGAGGACAATAAACCAATAGGCTGCAGTGCTCCCGGCATCTGAACGGCTTCCAAAACACAAAAAAAGCTGCTTGTTCTTAAAATAAAATTCTGATTCATATATTTTATTATAAAACAAAATTTATTTGGTAATTAAATAATGTTTACCTCAATAAAAACAGGAGTTCAACATATTTAAATCTGACAATCCCATTCATGTATAATAATTCCCATTTGTGAATACAAAAATCGTAGTTTGCTGTCGGCTAAATAGAAAGGAAGAGAGTTTGCAAGTGGATAAAAATATCGGATAAATTACGTTACCGTAGCTACCCTAGCAAGGTAAGTCAACAGACTTGGCTCTGGACGATTTAAATAGGCTACTGTCCAAGTCGATCGACGACAAGGAAATAGCAGTAGCTACTTTTCTGGATATAGAGGGAGCATTCAATAATGCTTCTCCAATATCTATAACAAGGTGTATGGAAAGAAGGGGGGTCGAACCCATCATCTGCGGGTGGCTTGCAGCTAATCTGGGGAATAGGATAATCACATCCACCCTGGGGGAGGCAACCATCACAGCGGGTGTGGAAAGGGGTTGTCCTCAAGGAGGCGTTTTATCGCCCCTTTTGTGGGCGATCCTAGTAGACACGCTTCTAGTACGGCTATCAGACAAAGGTATTCGGTGCCTGGGGTATGCGGACGATCTTGCCATCGTCATAAGAGGACGGTTTCCGGACACAGTATCGGAGCGCACCCAAATGGCGCTTGATATAGTGAGTGGCTGGTGTAGGGAGGAGGAACTAGCAGTGAACCCCTATAAAACTACACTGGTACCGTTTACAAAAAAGAGAAAATTGCAAGGACTACAAAAGCCGCAAATCAACGGAGTGGAGATTCCATTTGCGAATGAAGTTAAATACCTAGGGGTAATATTTGACCAGAAGCTCAATTGGAACTCCCACATTGAAAAAACCGCACATAAGGCCAGAATCGCTCTTGGAAGATGCAGGCAAATGTGTGGAAAGAATTGGGGATTAAATCCTAGCATGACCAAATGGTTATATACACAGGTTGTGAGGCCAATGATAACCTATGGATCAATTGTTTGGTGGCCCAGGACACTGCAGATCGGAGCGCAAAGGCAGCTAAGTGGTATTCAAAGGCAGGCCTGCTTGAGTATCACAGGGGCCATGAAGACGACTCCGACAGCGGCTCTGGAGGTGATACTAAACCTACCACCACTGCATATACTTATTCAAGGAAATGCAAGATCTGTTAGCCACAGATTATCACAGGGATCTTCTCCGATAAGCCAAGAACACGGTAAGGTCTACAAAGAACTATATGATGGAATAAAGGCAGATCCAATACTGGGAATGCCAAAGGATCAAATTGCCCCACAATATAGTTTTAAAAACGAATATACAATCGTAATTCCAGAGAGAAAGGACTGGGAAGCAGGGCCTCCCATAATGGCGAATCTCAACTGGTACACTGATGGCTCTAAAACAGACTCTGGAGTAGGAGCCGGAATATACGGGGTACAGGAGAAGATAGCGATCTCTCTAAGCCTAGGGAAACATGCCACTGTCTTTCAGGCAGAGGTAATAGCGGTGCAATGCTGTGCAGAGGAGTTGATAAGACGGGAGGTGAATAACCAAAGAATCGTCATCTACTCTGACAGCCAAGCAGCACTAAAGGCGATACGCTCATATAAGATAACATCGAATCTGGTGTGGGAATGTCGCAAGGCCCTCAACAGACTAGGTAGTCATAATAAAGTAACCCTAGCCTGGGTACCAGGCCACCAAGGAATAAAAGGCAATGAAAAGGCCGATGAATTAGCCAAGCAGGGAGCAGCGGAGGTCATGATAGGGCCAGAACCTTCCTGTGGAATTGCCAAATGCCTAAGTAAAGGAAGCATCCACAAATGGATAAACAACCAGGCGTTGAACTGGTGGTATGGAACCCCAGGACAAAGACACGCTAAACTATTCCTTAAAAGCCCTTCGGCCAAACTGTCACACGACCTACTACGCCAAAGTCGAGAAACGACGAGGATAATAGTGGGAATGCTCACAGGGCACTGTAGGCTAAGGAAACATATGCACACAATTGGACTAGCAGAAGACAGCCTATGCAGGTTCTGCCAGGAAGAAGAAGAAACCGCGGAGCACGTACTTTGTGAGTGTGAAGGCCTAGCAAGGTTGCGGTTTCACTTATTCGGGGAAGAAAAACCGAAGGCAGAGAGCTACGCAAAGGAGGCGGTAACCAGGCTATTAAGTCTAATAAAAAGAATAAAGCTGGATATCGAGCTCTAATATAGGGAGGACCACAATAGATCTGCAAAGGTCGCAGTGGGATAGGACAAGGAGCCACTCCAATTTTAATCTAATCTAATCTACCCTAGCATTTAGGTACTGTCTGTTTACCAAGCAATGCACGTCAATTTGACAATTATAAATGTCAAAAACAGAATGAATTAAACAGCATATAACAATTCCAAAAAGTATGTCGAGATTTGGAAATATTTGCAAGGCAGAGATAGTAAGGGAGATTGAAAAATCAACTCCAGAAAATACCAAGAAAACTCATTCCTCCATATGGAATCAATTCAATTAAATTTAGTTTAATTGAATTGAGTTTTTTATTCATGGGATTGTCTTACCAAATACCACGCGAGCTCAGATTTAGCAGGATATTTTTTCCTTGTGGTATTACCCCCGAATAAATTAACCAAAACAAAATATTCTTTTGCCCCATTATTTCCAAGTTGGCTTAGTTTCGAACCAACACTCTGAGTATATAGTAAACATGGCCAGCAGACCTCTTTTGCTCCACTTCGTGTCTCTAAGCGCTAATTAAAACGGAATGAACTAAAAGTGTTGTTTCTTGCTTGTCTATTGACAATTATTGTCATTTGCCTGTTTTTAAGTGTCGCGTTCGCACTTGAGACTGCATGGATCTCCCCGTAGGTATTTTTTTTTCTCTACCTTACATATTTCTTCTCTTTCATGTAACGAAATGAGTTCAACTGTGACACGTCTTAGAAACTTTGCCCCAATTCTCACTTGGAGTCACTGCCCAAGATAAAAAATAAACAAATAATTTAGTCATCTTGGAATAATTTTCTATGACGAACAAGAAAAATATTTATAGAGAATTCAACTTAAAATAGCTAGGTACCTACTTATAATATATAATTCACAAGGTCAACCGAGTTGTTATAAAGTTTTCTGAACCGTAACCATTAAAAATTCCAAATATCGAAACGATCAAAAATTCCTGTTTCACTACCGAAACATTCTTCGCGAATTTAACGTTTTTCTCTATCGGTAAATATCTCAAATGGAAACCGCATCTTGTCAAAAATTTAATTTAGATTCCTCGCGGTCTAACCTTCATTACCAATTTAATTTCTAAATCGATTCCGCAAATTAAGAAGACAACCTTGCGCTCAGTTTATTTTGAGATCGTTTTATTACATTTTGTAATTTGTGAATTTAATTCTAGAGATAAACCATACTTTTTAATTGAGACTGAAGTACTCACGATTCAATTTTATTACAGAGAAAAATGGGTAGTCCAATTTTGAGTATTTTGGTGATGCTGATTGAATTGAACTAACTAAACAGAGCGAAAATCGAATTTGGTATATACAGTGTGAATCATAAGCCTAGTTTACACCGACAACTTGGTACGCGGACAAAGCACCAAATTCGTACTATATCAGAACCAAATATTTAGTTCGAACGGTGTAAACGCTTGCGGACTAAGCTGGTCCGCTCTTGGTTCAGTACGCGCCAGCAGAGGTACCGAACTAAATTTGGTCCGGATTTGGTTCGAGGTCAATTGGTGTAAACTCAACCGGAACAAGACTCAAGACTTACCAGTATTAAATTATATTTATTTTGCAAAAAAGAGTAAAAGAGTAAAACCTTTCCTGAATTTTCAATTTTGTTGTTGTTTGTTAATTTTCAATTTTTGTTTGTTATGTTATGAGGATTTGATTTTTTGGTTATGTTATGAAATTTAATTTGACAGCTTTGACATTTGACGAACTGCAGGCGCACACATTTAGTTCGCGCGTTGCAAAACGGTGTAAACGAACTAGAGCCAAGCATTGGTGCTACCGTACTATCCCCACCCACTTAGTCCTATCGGACCTTACTAAACGTTGATGGGTGTAAACTAGGCTAATGTAAACTGGACGGAGGCAATTAATAGACAATTAATAGAAAAGGGATACACTCGTTATCGGCACGTTCTTGTAGAGCCGAAAACGGTCGTTAAAACAACGATATGCTAAAAAACAAAAGGAAGGGTGAATGAAATGGTTCTCTTAATGCAGTTTTTACTATTTTTGCTTCAAAACCCCTCCATTTTCAAATAAATGATTAAAAAATATAGCAGCGCATTTGAAGATTACCTAAAAATGTTAAAAACAAAACATTTGTTCAATCACCGCAACCTATCGCCCGTTAAAGCCACTGATAACGGCTCACAAATCATTCTGGTTGTTAATTAAAAGGGACATTATCACCTACACTCCAAAATGCCATACTAATTAATTAATAATAAATTATATTTATAAAAATGGTCGTTCAGCAAATGAGTATAAAAAAAAGCTATTTGTGCGTCAAGAGCAGAGTAATACTTTGGCAATCTGTCGAGACTACCAAAGGACTTTCTGCTCGAAATACACACAAGATAAAATAAAATAAAAATTACCATTGTTTGTACTTGGCAGTTTCGTAGGTAACACTTATTACATTAATGTCAGATATTTTTAAGAATTCCTTATTTCTCATTAAATTATTACGGAAAATACTATTGGATGCTTCAACATATTAGAAAATCAACTAAAATATTTTATTCTACAGATTATATTAAAATAACTACTAGCTCTCTTTTATCTATAAATAAATTAAGGCGTAGTCACAAATTTGCGAAATCCCGGGAAATCACGCAAAATCGCGCGAAGCACAGGAAATCACGCAAATTTCGGGAAATCACGCGAAATCATGGGAAATCTTGCGCAATCCCGTGAAATCAAGCGAAATCTTGCGCAATCCGCAATCACGCGAAATCTTGCGAAATTACACTATTTGCCAAATACTGTCACATTTTTGGCATAGTGGTTCACCCCTGGGTGAACCATCCTGCGAAATACTTTCACAAATTTGCGAAATCACGGGAAATC
>CAJUYI010002524.1:17498-30788 GCA_910591695.1 Galerucella pusilla | reverse complement strand
AATAATTTTCTTTGTTGTGAGATATTTTATTATTTACATGTTTTTTTTGTGTTTTGAACGATAAAATTTGTTTACAAAATTACATTTATTAGCTATGGCGCCAAAACCTTGTGCAATTCGTGGCCGTCATTCAAGTGATGGATGATAATAATTGAAAAACACAACAAAACTTCGATATCTATGGAGAAAAGTTTATGGTCGCTTCTTTTCTATGACTTTGTTTTCAGAGATTTTAGTACATTTTCTCTGGGTGTAAAATTTATTCAAAATCTGGTGAAGTGTAACTTTTAAATATATAAATAATAAAAAATTCATATACAAGCACCATACCTATTGTTATTTTATGTCATACTAGTTCATTATGGTGTTTTTATTGCTTAGTTACCAAATATCTAATGTCGTAATTTATGCCCATGCGGGCATAAAGTTCATTTTATGACCCGCGCGGGCATAAAGGGAAATAATTTTTTGTTCAACTTATTTAATAACCATGTCGTAATCTTCTTTAGACTTTTTTGGCAACAGATTTACAGTTGCTTTCTTTGCTTTTTCAATAATATCGTCAGGAATTCCAGAATCTTCGTTTATTTTCACTTCTATTTTTGACACATATGAAATTTATTGTGATATTATGACATTTACGTTTGTCAACATTTTTAAGACACTGATTTGTATTTGAGATTGGATTGCAATAACGAACTAGTATGACATAAAAGTTTGTATGTACCGCAGGCATAAACAGATGTGTATACCCTCGGGCGACTTACAAACCCTCGTGCCAGAGGACCTCGGCTTCGTAAGACGTCGCCCTCATGCCAGAAACATCTATTTATACCCTAGGTACATGAATAACTATTTTGTCATCATTTACTGAATTTCTTCTTATTGTAAACTGAAATATATAATCTATTATGTATTATTGTTTTGGTTTTTAGACTCACCCTATCCTACATAGAGTGCTACATACTTACACATTCAGTTTCGATAACAATATAGAAAATAAGAATCATTCGGTTGAACAATACCTTATTATTTTTAATAATGGATGGTACTCCAAAACCTGAAGCTAAAACTTTAATTTATATATTTTTCACATTATTTGTTAAGCTGTTGAATTAACTTTAACAATTCATAAATTGAGTTTAACAATTAAAACTTTGTCAAAACAAGTCATAAAAATAAACAATTATTATTTTGAGATTCTTTGGTTTCACTTTTTTGCGTGTAGTTAACATTTAACTTACATTTTTTGAATAATTTTGTCAGTGAAACTTGATCCGTTATCTGTCAACGTCAGTTTGAAGGTCACGACATTTTTCCCCCAAAACATCAAAGGATTTACGCCGGCTTTCGTTTCTTGTAACCTTACATTTTGTTCACAATAATGTGACATTTGGTTACAGCTCTCGCCATAGCCTGTGGCCAATGATGATTCAAATTCTAGACATGCATTGATCCCTCATTGGACACGACACCTGCGAGCAATATAACACATGTCACATAATTGTCAATTAGTTCGAAAAATTTGAACACAACCCTTCCGGAGCACCCTCTTAATCTAGTAACTTTTAGTGGTGTAAGTGAGGTTTCTTGAACTGCTCCTCCTAGTTTAAAAACAAGGTATAGATCCGAGCAAGTCAGTGGTGCAGGTTTGCTTGGCTCTTGTATCATTTCATGTAAATAAAATATTAAAATTTTCAAACTATTAACAAATAACGATTTTCGGAGACAATTTGACAGAACTCAGATATATATCAGGTTTTTCTTTCAACTGAATACATTCTTTCAAAGTTGTAGACCGGAGAAAAACTTTTCCACCAATTTTTTTTCTTTACAATTCACAAGAAAACTTTCGAGAGTTGGTATAAACTTATGAAGTTTTCCCAGCTCTAGTTTGGTTTCCAAAACCAATTCAGTCGACCTCGATCGACAGAGAGGCATCAAGGAGGGCCTAATGGAAGGTAATACTGATTATTTTTCGAGAATGTTTAGCAATGACTTTGAAGATCAATACTACCTTGTAAAAATACTTTTTACAAATCACTGTTACATTGTTGAAGATTGCTCAGTTTTCAGTTCTTTCTGAATAACTTTTGTATTTCAAACGTCCCAAAATATCTTATTTGTAAATATTTCAAAAACTGGCTCCAAAAGCAAGTATTTGAGCAAAAGGTAATTTTATCACTGAGATAAAATGGCTGTGGCTCTTTGGATAAAGTGGTAGTCAAAAAATCGATTCTAATTCAAACACACAATCTCCACGTGGATAATAGATGAAAATATTAAGAATACCGCCAAACACATCATCCTGTATAATATAACATCAGTTAATGTAAAGTGAGCAATTATTTGCCGGCTGCGGATTCCATTGTTGCCCTTGTGACAGTTTATTATCGAGTGGAAAAGAGACAGCTATCTAGGACGACGTGTAGTGAAAAGGGCGGTAATCTACACAAGATCAATACGGCCTGTGGCGTTTCAGCCAGGCAAGCGAGAGAGGGAAAAAGGACTTAGGGACTTGATACAAAACTTTATTTATAGGGTAGTGGAAAGGTTTGGAGGGTAATTCGGATACTGAGAGAGATCCGTTAGTTTTTGTAAGGAAAAGGTGATTACGGAAAGATACTTGTTTAATGTATGAAATAGTTTGGAGGAAAAGCGTTAATGTTTTTTAATCTTGCAATCACAGTGAAGATTGAATGAGGAAAGCAAACTTAATGTGTTTGAAGTCGAACAATGTGGTTAATTTTATCTATAGTCTAACAATTGGAGAAGGTGATTCATATGCATGGCCATATGCATTTTGCAATAATAAAGCACGTGAATAGCTCTTAGTCACCTTCTCCAATTGTTTGTTAGACTATAGAAGAAACATTATTATTCTAAAATAATTATTTTGAAAAATTGAAACTATTTTTTCATATTCCAGCTACCGTTATCAAGAACAATCATCATCATCATCATCAAGCCTTAAAATCTAATAGATTGTGGCTAACGCTAATGCCCTTTTCAATCCATTTATTAGGGTGAATTACTCCCTTTTCACTTCTTATTGCTACAATTTCTTGTGTGTCCTGGCTTCAGAAGTTATTTTCTTCCATTCTGCTCTATTTCTGCATTTTTCTCTCCACTCTTTTTTGATTCCCATCCTTTTTGTATCCTCTTCTATCAGATTCCTTCAACTTTCTCTGGGACTTTCCCTTTTTCTCGGCCATAGAGGAGTCCATTGTGTTATTCTTCTTATCATTTATCCAGGCTCTCGTCTCATAATATGTCCTGCCCATTTTAGGCGTTGTGCTTTTATATATTCTACGATTGTCTCATTGCTTAACTCGCTTTCTATTTCTTTGTTAGTTTTAAGTCTCCTTTCCCCGGTTCTTGTTACCTATGTTCGTCCCCTGTATCGTTCTAAGAATCTTTCTTTCTAAGATTTTTAAGTCCTCTGCTTCTTTTTTGTTTATTACCGTTGTTTCTAAGCCATACACAATCACTGGTCTTATTAGTGTTTTGTATATTTTTATTTTGGGGTTTTTATTTATGGCTTCACTTTTCAGAAGCTATTTCTGTAGTAAGCTTGGTTTTCATTGAGTATTCTTTCTTGCACCCGCTCTTTTCCTGTTTGCCTGTTTTCCTGTTCACCCCAACATTGAATTGGAAAATTACTTGAAATAATTAACAAAAAAAAATGGAGACACCACAAGGAACATACAGAAGTTATTATTAATCTAATGATCTAAATCATGATCAACAAAATATCGCTAATCTATCAGAATGTTGTTATACTTGTGGTGAGAGTTTTTGTAAATTTGGGAGGAAAATTAGCAAAAATTGTTTGAACGTCATTTTGAAATTCCTGTAAGGAGACAAAGTATGGGCTCCACAAATTGGCCATGCTTAATTCTTGATTGACTAATTTGGTTGATCAGTACAGTGAGTCCAAGCTCCAATTTGTGTACACCTCTGCGTTCAAGCTTTTTGTGCTGATGGTTACACTTTTCAAGTAAGGAGAGTAGTTTTAGATAATGCAAAACTTCTTATGAAGAATAACTTCTCTTCCTACAATGAACAATAAAAAAGTTTTCCATATGATTCCAACTCAGGGGGACATATTGTATAATCCATTTTTCTTAAAAAATCACCCAACAACGACAGTATTTGTCTTCAAAAACTCTGCCTATCTCTTTAAAATAAATTAGTTGGACAGAGAGTAAATTTGAAACGACTTTTCAACAAATAAAAAAAATGGCAACGTCTTCTCGCAGTCCACTTTCTCCCACAACGTGCTTTATTAGTTTCCCAAACTATACTATTTTCGGTCGATCTGTGGTACCGATACACATAATCCGCCTTCCGACATTAAGGTGACGAAATATTGGTTTTATCTAATTATTATGCAATGAAAATTACGATAAAGACCGCAAACCGGTTTTTTTCACTACGCGTTTGTCGTTTATTTGTTTAAACACTTACGTGTGTTAATTAATGTTTATTTTATGAACATTAATAGGTACTAACGTCATAAGTTTGAAAATCGCCCGATAAAAATGATTCTAAAAATCGCATGTGGAGCTTATTTCATCGGAAATTCAAATTTAGTTGATCATAAGGAAATAATTGACGCTTTGGAATTATATATTGAGAAGATAAATCCACTGTGTGTTTAGGAAAAAAATAGTATAATTATTGAGAGCAGTTCAACTAGTTTTTTCCCAACTCTGTACTGTTTATATATAAACACTGTGTTATTTATAAGATGCGACATGGGGATTCCTGTACCGGGTGGCCAACTAAGAACGGCCGTAGGCTATATCTCAGGAGTGGAGTATAGCACAGGTTCAGGAAAAAATTTTTATGGGGATTATTTCCAGAATTGTAGGTCCACCGCTAGGGGGCGTATTCGACAGTTAAAATTTCAAAATGCAAAATTTTTCAAAATTTATTCAGTTAACGAGCATATTTTTGATAGGGCAGGCTTGAGTCTATCTCTTCAAATAAAGGGTTGGGGGAGAGTGGGAACCTTGTTACGAAAAAACGCCTTTAATTCGGGTTCTGCTTGACCGATTTTAATAAACTTTGTGTTGTTCGAAAAAGCCTTTGTTCTACAATCAAAAAAATGTGTTAATATGAAGCAATCTGATCAATAACATAAATGCTAGAGGGCGCTGTTTTACTTTTGGAACGAAGTTCCTTATCGCGCGTTGTGAAAGGAGGCTAGACGGATATAATTCGTACGAAAAGTTTTGTCACGACACTTTTTGATATAGGTAGTAAACACAAACTTTATATACCTCATCCTTTTCTACTGACATTAAAAACACATCATACAATATACGTACACTTGTCTTTCAAGCAATGATATACGTTCTTATGTAACTCCAATTATTACTTCCAAATGTTGAAAAGAGATAGCACTAAAAACGTATAATCGGTTGTATTCATAAGAATTTATTTTGACCTCTTATGACAGCTGTCATTATTTTGATACATCGAGTTTTGTTCAAATCGTTCCATCATTTGCATTCAGATAAATTCTATAAAATCGGTTTTTTTCAAGTCCTCTAATTTATTATTTTCATTCCACGATTAGTACAGAATTTTCTGTTTCGCATTTAATGAATATTTCCAACTTAACCTCACTTCTTAGACGGTGGCTGAACAAGACAAACAAGCAGTCAACGTATTTACGCACACGACAAAGTAATTGTAGCCATTTTTGACTCTACTGTTGTAAGCTGTGCGCATCGCATGTTTCTCTGTCTGTATCTTTCTCTCTTATGGAAAGCAAATAAATTGAAAACATTTTCACCATAGTCCGGGCGCGAACCATCAACCTACGCGTCTATATCAAGGCATTCAACACATGCTGCCATGAGCTCTCATGTGTATTAGATGCGAAGAAAGGTATACAAGAGATACAACAAAAATTTAGATAAAGTTCCACTCATTTTAGCCGGTGATTTTAACATCAACTTTAGTAATGAAAAATCAAAACCATTGTTACAGTTTCTAGAGGAAGAATTTGATTTCAGAATTAACAATAATCCAGCAGAATCAACAACAAAATATAATACCACCATTGATGCAGTTTTTTCAAGACATTCAAATAAAATAGAATCCCAAACATATGTTTCCTACTTCAGTTACCACAAGCCAATTATTACGAAAATTGAGCCTACTGATTAAGTTTATATAACATTATATTAATAATAAAAAAATATATTATTATAACTTGAAAAAAATAAAATTTTATCACAATTCCTTCACTAATTAATCGAAAGGAACTTCGTTCCATCCGGGTGTCCTTTGACACCTCTCAAGTTTTTTTTTTCAATATTGTGTTTTCTCGTAACAATTTGGAAGCATACAAATTGAAGTAGCTCTCCAAATAGAAGACTAAATTGGTGATAAAACACTGCAAACCGCAAGGCGATATCTCTTTCCTATCCTGAGATATCGTAAGAAACAGGTGAATGGCGGGCTAACGTCTAGAAGGCTGGTTCGCGTTAACAGACATTATTTAATTTAGCCTGAATGGAGAGATCTTACATTGGTCTGCAGTTTTTTAAACTGTTATCATACTGATGTTATGGTTGCCACTAGATTACCTAAATGTAATACTGTCGCTACTAACAATGAAAACGTATTTAAAAATAATGTAATAAATCGAAAAATTGAAATCTTAAATTAATAACTAGGTACGTAATTTCTGCCGCCTTGGATGTTTGAAATGCCGTCCATCATTTTCAATGCATGAAATCTATCGCTGATGGGTAGAGAAAACAGCAGCTTCAATATCTGCCCTTGAAATACTTCGTATTGTCTTTCGTTTCCTTTCAACCATGTCAGCTCTTGTTACGGGTCTATCGGATTGAAAGGGATCTTTTAGTCGCCCCCACAAATGAAAATCTAAACAAATTAGGTCTGGAGACCTCGGTGGCCAGATAAATGAGCTTCCAAATATCGGATTTTCTTGATATTTGATGCTTTTGATTTTCTAACACATCGCTTGAAAACAAATATAATATTCTTACCTATATAATTAAAAAATGTAGCACAACTTACTTCACCAGCCTTCTAGACGTTGGAAGATCAATTCCCGCCAGTTTCCTGTTTCTTACGATATCTCAGGATAGGAAAGAGATATCGCCTTGCGGTTTACAGTGTTTTATCACCAATTCAGTCTACTTTTTGAAGATCTACTTCAATTTGCATACTTCCATTCTACTTCAATTTGTATACTTCCATTCAAAATTGTTACGAGAGAACACAATATCAAAAAAAAGTTAAACAGCGCCCTCTAGCATTTATGTCATTGATCAGATAGCTTCATATTATTTCCAAATTGTTTATTGTTGAACAAAGGCTCTTTCAAACAACATCAAGCTTATTAAAATCGGTCAAGCAGAACCCGAATTACAGGCGTTTTTTCGTAACACTTTCCCACTCTCCCCAACCCGTAATTTCCAGAGATAAACTTGAATTTGTCCCATTGAAATTATGCAGAATTTGTCGAGGAATCTGATTATAATATTTAATATGCCCGTTAATTGAGTAAATTTTGAAAAATTTTGCATTTTAAAATTTCAACTGTCAAACACGCCCTCTAGCGGTGGACCTACAATTCTGAAAATAATTTCCAGGCGTTTCTCAAGGCTTTTTTTGTTATGAAATTTTTTTCCCGAACCTGTGCTTTAACCCACTCCTGAGATATGGCCGACGGCCGTTCTTATATAGTTGCCACCCGGTACAAAGCTGTCAAACGCAAGCTAACTTTTTTATCAAATAGCGTTCATAAAAAATAATACAAGATTTGGAAAGGTTGTCCAAAAATAAGTTCAAATGCACTTTTAACTTTCTTAAATTAGCTCTAGTTTGATAAAAAATGGATAGTTATGTTTAAAAAAGTCGAACTCCATTTTCATACCCCTTTCGAATACTTCAACCGCGTAGGAGATAGCCAGGCGGTGGGAAGCACAGGAAATTTGAAAGTTAAACGTGAAGTATCGTGGTTCGATTATCCGCTGTGATGTTTTCAGTATTCGAAACTGTTATGAAAATGGTGTACCTACTAAATGAAGGGTTCAATGAAACTTAAAGTCAAACCACAATATATTTAATGTCCGTTGGGACTCAAAACTTGCAACTAGTTTCGGTAACAATTACCATCATCAGGCTGTTTGAAATTTCACAACTGGAAGGGTAAGATTATCACTGTCATCAGTCCATAAAGTAGTACTTTTTTAACAAAGGTTGAATATTTAATAAATTGTGGAATGAAAAAACCTCAAACAAACTTAAGAGTAAGAAAAAGGGGAAGAAAGTTAAGAACTATGTATGTTTTCTCATGAAAAAACCTTTAAACTTACATATTCTCTACATCCCATTTCATGATGGGTGATCCCATTTTTATGATGGGTTTTCCATTTTTCAATTAAAATAAAATCCCTTTCCTCAATTGGAATTCCTCCCTTTAATTAATTTTTAAAGTTTGAGAATTTCATTAAATTGAACTTACTTTCTACTTCAGTTTAAAGTTATCATTATTTCATAGTTTTTAATAAGTTTAAAGGTTTTCTCATGAGAAAACATACAGAGTTCTTAACTTTCTCCCCCTTTTTCTTACTCTTAAGTTTGTTTGAGGTTTTTTCATTCCACAATTTATTAAATATTTAACTTTTTTTAAAAAGTACTACTTTATGGACTGATGACAGTGATGATCTTACCCTTCCATTTGTGAAATTTTTTGAGTCCCAACGGACATTGAATATATTGTGGTTTGACTTTGAGTTTCATTGAACCCTTCATTTGGATTCTAACCACATTTGAGGTATGGATGAACTCTTAGAGTGTACCTACTACTTTTTCAAACATCATCATACATTGTTTTATTAAACCAGAGCGAATTTAAAAAAATTAAAAGTGCATTTGAACTTATTTTTCAACGACCTTTCCAAATCTGTTATTATTTTTCATGAACGCTATTTGGTAAAAAAGTTAGCTCGCGTCCGACAGTTTTGTACAGAAATCCCTATGTCGCATCTTTAAAATAAAACAGTGTATATCTCACCTACCACAAACTCTTTTCGCAAAAATGAAATATTAAAGTGCGAAACACGCCCACTGTCCGTGGAGTTTTCACGTTTTCAGTGAGAAAGCGAGATAATATTACTATATCAAGAAGCGACAATGCGGGGAGGCAAAAGAAAATAATTAATAGTAAGACTGCAGAAGAAACGTGCTAGATAAAGTAGTTATCTAATTGATTAACAACCCCTTCTGGAAAACAGTATGGAAAACAACAGCGAGCAACGATGGAGTAGCAATACGAACGCAGGAATGGGATTTTTTGGGGTCTATTGGAATATTTAGAATTTTGCTTCAGAATTTCTCACTTGGGATGAGAGACACTTACAGAAAATCCTCGAAACTATTCATTATCCATTGCAGCAATTGGTACGCAGGAATAGGGTCTATTTGGTTTGAAATGTTTTTCCACTAAAAACGATTTTTTTATACCGAGTCTATGCCATTTGTAATAAGTGAAAATAGGATAAAACTACTCACAGGCATGCTAATCATTCCTCGACTGGTAGGAAAGTCAGATCAATGACTAATATCAGGAAAATGATCCTCTTGGACATACATTTCAACTTGAATCAGCCCTATAATCCTAAATTTATGTGAGGAAATACCTTGGAACTGGATGTGGAATTCACTCCAGATATGTGAATTTAAACATCAAATGGGCGATGGGCTGTAATATCAGCGTTGCTCAAACAGAGCTCACTGCTATCTACATCGCCGCAAAAGAGATTAACAAAAGAAACACCACAGGTAATAAAATTCACATCCTTACGGATAGTAGACAAGCACTACTAGCCCTGAACAGACCACGTATCACATTAGGCCTAGAACTGGAGTGTCACCTGTCCCTGATCGAAGCCTGTAGCAACAACGAAGTCACTCTAGGCTGGATCAAGGAAAACCCTCCCATAAACTCTTGGGACCTGGCACTTTCATTGGTCTGTCGGCGTCGGCTATGATTGACCTAATAAAGGAATACTTCCTTGATAAGTTTAAGGGTAGATGGGACGATGCAGAAGGTTGCAGGCTTGCCAGGGAACTGCTGCAGTATCCGGAGAGCAAAGTATTCAAAAAATACGTGACTATGAACAGACAGAACCTTCGGACAGCCACGGGTATTTTAACCGGTCACTGCCACCTACGAAAACACCTCTACAGACTGTCTGACACTTCACTCTGTAGGGGATATGGACAGGAAGATGGGACTGTCGAACACATTCTTTGTGAATGTTCGACACTCTCTCAATTTAGGTTCTCTGTATTCGGCGAGTACAGGCTAACACAAGCCAGCATGAGGGAGCTTACTTCCGGCGACGTTATCGCCTACTTCAAACAAGTAGGCTGGTTGACGAGCCAGAAGGAAGTCTGAACCTCAGAAGTATGCACAATGGGTCAATTGTGGCCTAAGTGCTGTGGGTGTCACCCACCCTTCAAATTCTCACAGATACAGATAAAGATATCTTGGAACTTAATTGATTGCTTGCTTCAATATATCCTATCGAGCTCTTGAGTCATTGGCTCAAAAACTCTCCTTCAAATGCAAGCTACAGATAAAAAATCTAATTTTATGCTCATCTAATGCAATTCACCTTCCCCCTCCACCTTTATCTAAAATCTCCTCCTGAGGAAGCTAGCGCTCCCTGAAGATAATCATTTAAAGGGATTGAAAACTATCCTTATCATTGATTTCACTTTAACCAATATGACTATCAATCGGGAAAATCCTGTGAAACAGCCTCACACCAACTGGTGTCGAAAATTGAGGTTGCACTAGGAAATCGAGTGATAGCTCTCGCAGTATTTGTTGATATAGAAGGAGCATTTGACCACACCTCCTTTGATTCTATGATAGCTGCTATTGCAAGGCGCGGAGCAGACGACACCACATGTCGGTGGATAAAAAACATGCTTTCCAACAGAACAGCAACAACAATTCAATCTTTTTTCGTCAACTGAACTACTTACATGATGCAAAAGGTGCTATTCTGTAACTATACCAATTGCGTCAATTCGCAGGGAAAAATATATTCACCCTCATTCGACCTAGTGAAATATACAAAATACCTCGAACCACGGATGGTCCTTTCAGAGAGAAATTTCATTAGCACTCAAGAATAATTTTGGGTTTTCGGAAAACAAGCGCACAAAGCTAAACAGAGACACAGAGAAACTCCCAACACATTATCTAACCAAGTTTAAATCCATTAAATTACGGGTCTTCAGTTGCCTGACTGTGTATATCCGCTGAGGATTTCATCCGGTAGAGGCGGATTGTTAACCGAAGATCAAAGATGCATACACAAATGGCTGTCAAAGTTACACTCACTTGAGAATTCGGCTTCATTCAATACAAATTGGGTCTCGTCTTTATTTGTACGCCCTCCCCCAACTAACTGACAATGCTTATCTTACTCACAGAGATGGATTCATTCATCTAACAAAGAAATTCAGCTTATGATGCTTATTTTGGTTCACTACCACTCCATTATTTCGTAAGAGATATAACAAATATATTTGTTTCACTTGTCTACAGTAAATATTACAAAATTTTTGTTTCCATCATTGGTATAGTATGTACGAAGTCACCTGAGGGTAGTTATACATAAAAATCTTTGATTGTCACAGTCCTACTAAATCTTTCCCATACTATTTTAGACTGATTACGCAAAAACTCAGTAGTTCAATGGCTGCTTGACTCAGACTATTGATATACCCTCAAAAATCAAAAGACCACTTTACGGTGCTTTGAGGTGATTTGAACTTTCTTGGGTTGTTACATAGACTTATGTGATTATTTATGAACCTGTTGGCTGTTACAACTGACTTCGTACAAACTATAGAGCGTTAGCGTTAGTTAATTGAATGGGAGACAAACTCGGTCATGGCCTTTTTCGAAGCAGGTAATGACTTCCAGATCGGAAGCCAACTCAACCCCGATCGTATATTAAGCAATATTTCTCAAGAAACACTTTGTAGGTTAGGTTAGGTTTGTGGTGAGTGGGTCTACAAGGCCCTCCACTGCGACTCACAAGAGTCTATTGTAGCTCACACCTATTCAGATTTCACCAAACAAATTCAGCTTCTTAACAAAGCCGATTATTTTTTTGGTGAATGATATTTCAGGTCCGAGTGCGAGAGAGAGACCCTGCCAAACATCAGATACCTGATTCAAGCCGCGACGGGGCAGGCACAAATTATATGCTCTGCTGTTTCATCATCTTCCAAACAAAGACGGCAAGTCGGATCTTCCGACAGTCCATGTTTTAGCATATGATGATTCAGATGACAGTGACCTGTTAAAAGGCCTGTTAGACAACGTAGGTCATGCCTGCTATGATCTACATTTGTGACATACGTATAAAAGCCTTTGAATGAACCAATCCTGGTAAATTATGCCAGAAGTCTAAAGCTCTTCTTGCTGTTCAGGTATTTAGTGTTTGTTTGGCAAAACTTATTGCGATGCCAATTGTAGGTTCTGGTCCGATAGAAACACGTGCGGCACCACCCTCCCTTGCAAAAAAGTCTGCCTTCTCGTTTCCTTCCATGCCAGAATGGCCAGGGATCCAGACCAGCAATACTTTATTGAGTTCTCCTATTGAGAAGAGTCTTTTTTTGGCAGTCTAAAACCAATTTCGACGTTACACGGCGAGAGCTAAGTGCTTTTAAAGCCACTTGGCTGTCCGAGAAAATTTTTATTGTTCTATGTATGAGATTGGCTTGCTCCACTCTCTCCACACATGAAACAATGGCATAAATTTCCGCCTGAAATACGGTTGCATAGGATCCTAGAGAGGTTGAAATTTCTGTCCTAGATCTGCGCCCGTATACACCTGCACCAGAGGAGCCTGAGGGTGTTTTCAAGCCGTCTGTGTACCAACAACTGTCTGCTCGTAATAGTTCATCCTCACGGAGGACCCATTCATCTCTATTTGGAATTAGGACAATTCTGTACGCTGTCCATCTAGCCTCTCTTTCCAAAAATATATGGAAAGGAGGTAGGTCCAGAAGGATTTTCATGGCTGCTGACGGTGTGGAGCTGATAGCACCAGTGATTGCCAGACAAGCCTGTCTCTGTAAACCAGAGAGCTTTGCTTGGGCCGTTCGCTGTAAAGCTTTTGGCCACCAGGCAATAGCTCCATATGTGATTATTGGTCTAACGATCATCACATATAGATTTGTTTGGGTCCCAAGCCCCAAGGAGCTAGT
>CAJUYI010002523.1:0-30806 GCA_910591695.1 Galerucella pusilla | reverse complement strand
CAGGACAGAAAGAAGTGGAGAGAAATTGTAGACAAGGCAAAAAAAAAACAGAAAACTATGAAGAAGAATAGATCTCAGATAACAAGGCGGAGTGATTCACCGCAATAAAGGAATCTAAGAGCTCTAAGATGGAGCGCTAATCATTTCTACGGAAATGTAAAGGCTAATATATATACTTCATTTGATTTGTAGAAAATGGCGGATATGTAAAGCTGGTGCAGTTATTAAAGAAATGTTATTTGACCAAAAGTTAATTTGGATTCTATTACAAAAAAAGGGAAGATAACGAAAATATTAGAAGTGAAGCTGTTTGGGAAACAAAAAAACCATCAAACAAAAGCAAAAATGTCAAGTTATAAGTAGAGTTCACGTCTAAAAAGATTATTTTAATCACAAGTCAAGAAATGGAAAAAATGGAGATGTTTCAATGATTTTTTCCGGTTACCTACATTCTTACAGTCTCTTTTTTTCTAGCTAAGAGTCTGTACTAAACAGAGTACGTAATGACTGGATACAATCGCAGACGGCCGTAAGGGACGTCGGCGTATTCCTGATTAATGACTTTGGTGGCAACTTAACAATATCCTGAGGACTTTGTAGGCCAACTATTAATTAAACAACTCGATTTAACTCATAAAAATAATTAAATGACTCTTAATCATCGCGATTGCTCTTTACGTCGAAGATTATCGGCTTTTCACAAGTTCGTATGGAAGAATTAATCATTAAAAATGATATCTAGTCATTAATTTTGTTCTAGGGAAGTTACAAGTAAGACTTAAGACTTGAAAGTTAGCAAAGACTATCGGAAAAATAAAGAGAAGTAAAGAATTCCACTCGATGGTGAACGGTATTAATAAAACTGCACTAAGAGTTTCAACAGGTCTTTGTATCTATAAGAATTTGAAGGGTGGGTGACCCCACAGCACTTACGCCACAATTGTGCATCCTTCTGAGGTTCAGACTTCCTTCTAGTTCGTCATCCAGCCTACTTGTTTGAAGTAGGCGATAATGTCGCCGGAAGTAAGCTCCCTCATGTTGGCTTGTGTTAGCCTGTACTTGCCGAATACAGAAAATCTAGATTGAGAGAGTGTCGGACATTCACGAAGAATGTGTTCGAAAGTCTCATCTTCCTGTTCACATCCTCTACAAAGTGAAGTGTCAGACAGATCCAGTCTGTAGAGATGTTTTTGTAGGTGGCAGTGACCGGTCAGAATACCCGTGGCTGTCCGAAGGTTCTGTCTGTTTATAGTCGCGTATTTTTTTGCTTCTTTTCTGTTCGGACAATGCAGCAGTTCCTTGGCAAACCTGCAGCCTTCTGCATCGTCCCATCTACCCTTAAACTTTTCAAGGAAGTGCTCCTTTATAGGTCAATCATAGCCGACGCTGACAGACCAATGAAAGTGTCAGGTCCCAAGAGTTTTTGGGAGGCTGCTTTCCTGGCTAACCTAACCTTTCGATTTACTATGGCCCTTGATCCAGCCTAGAGTGATTTCGTTGTTGCTAGTTTCCTTAACCTTAATTAGACCTACTAGTTTCTGACAAATTCCTCAGAAGGGACTCAAGACACAATAGATCTTTCAGGTCCTATTAAATATAATGCAAATATACAAAAGAAGCAGAGTTTAACTAACTCCATCGTTTTGATATCCCTTTTCAACGCCCCGCCAATGCTAATAGCATTTTTGTTGTTTCCATCGATATTTAAAAAAAAGGGTTTTAAAGCAAAACTGTCTGCGTTGAAGGAGCTCTGAACAATTTCAAAGATAATGTTCTTTTAAACGTTTTTCCAAAGAGCAATAATACATCGGTGGTGTGTTTAGTGTTAGTTGTGCATAAAGAGCCTAATTACAAAATAATCATTAATATAATATGTGAACACAGCTGACATGCATCTGCCTGCCAAGAGGCACCCTTTCAAACAAAGAAAGGATATTATGATAAATATCAACTTGTAATTTTATTTATTTATGATCTCGTATTACTTTGCATGTGAATATTTATTTTAATGTGTAAAATAGTGGTTGACCGCCTTCCTTTTTTTTACAGCTGGTGCGTTATAATACCGAAAGTTCTGTATCAGATCAGATTATAGAATGGGAACGTCTTTATTAAATGGATCTTGTAAATCATGGTCGAGAATACAAGGTGGTGTCATTGAGACTTTAACCATCGCTTATAAAACTTTATAATTCCATTTAGATTAGTCATCTTCAGACTGAAAGGGTTTGCTCAGCTTTTTCTTCAAATTATATACCTAAAGCTACATTTTTAATGAGGCCAACAGACCAAAACACATGCGAACTATTGAGTAGATATGTTGAATAAAATATTGAAAGGATGTTTAGAAACCAATGCTAATAAATTTTACAAAAAATTAAAGACTCCTTTTGCAGTCCAGATGCTTGGTGTTTGTTGAGAGGCTGGAGACTATACATTATAGTCCAAGCAGATACTTCCATTACTGAGCTGAAGTTTTTTATTGATTAGGAGATCTATCCAGTGTATTTTTTACTGCACTGTTTATAGAAAATGTTGTGCTATTCCTTTCAAAGTTTAATCAAATCAAAATATAACCATTCAAGGATACCTCTTCGGTAATTCCGCCACAAACCCTGAAAGGATTTTAACGGGGCCCATCATATACATAAACAAATAAATCGTATATATGCATTTACAAATAAGACCCTTGCCACTGCTGGTGATGTTCGACAACCACTTGGAACAAAGCTTTCCCATGGATTGGAGGGACATTGCAAAATAGTGATATCTTTTTTCAAGATCCCCGTTATATACCCTATTTTATGAAGGTGATCTTTCACCGGGGTATGACCAGCCCGTTTTACACATGTGTCACCTATGAAGGTTTTACTGTGTACCTGCTTTGGCTCCACTTATGATGTCCTCAATGGATATGTGTCCTGATCTAACTATTTTGCTGCTTAGGTTACTTTGTTGCCTAAATAGTCCCATCCATCCCAGCCAAATAAGGCTTCTAGCGCTGCCGTCGGCGTGCTTCTCATGCATCCTGCAATACTGAGACAAGCAGGTCTTTGCACCTTGCCCAGTATCATCATTGTATCCTTTTGTGTCGTCTTGGTACACCAGACGAAAGACGCATAATTATGTTATTGTGATATCTTGAAGGCGTCAGCTTTTTCTGCAGCTTCCAAAATAATTTTCCGTGACAACTGTAACTGTAAGGCTGGTACCATTCAATACCTAGATATATTTATTAATAGTAGAGTCATTCTACAAAGTTATTGATTTATTTGACCTTTGACAATTAAAAATGTATGAACATTATTAACTTGAGCATATAGTGTTTCAAAGGAATGCAACTTTGGGTGAATTTATTGAAAATATGTGGAACTAAAAATCACCGCCTGCTTTTATTATTTTTACACCTTGCATCACGCGATATTGTATGAAAGCGTTTTGATGACATGAGATCAAGTCGGCCAAGGAAACCGAAATTACAGGCTGTCGATTTTAAAATTAAAGGCAATTTAGTAACTTTAACACCGTTTATTTCGTTTTTTTTTCGAAACATTTGTAGATACCTGCTCAGAAACGTGAGGCTAACGCTGTAATACCGATAATGCTGGTTATTATTATATTCTTAGAGTCTTAGCGGGAAATTATATGTACATTATTTTTAGGGGAATAAAATCGGTTATTATAACCTTAAATCTAAATTTAGTTGTTATTTGGTGGGCTGTACACTACAATTAATGCAGCTGTCAACTGTCAACTGTCAAATGTCTTCAACATAATCAAAAATGGTCCCTATGAGCACAAGGATCGATGTAATAAGTCATTAGGAAAACCTTTTTCAAATGAACGCGGTTTGGTCAGCTCTCAGCCTTGATCTCGATCCTATTTAGTATCTCTGGGACCAACTGCGCAATCCGATCACATCCTGCTGAGGTTTAATATTGTAGTACCTAGCTTCTACAGGAGTTTGCCGTGGCACATGGCTCCAGTACTTACGTCTAATGTTTAGTTTGAATCTATCAAGATGTACACTCCAGTTTTGCAGTTTTTTGATATCCCATAGTGCGTGTTATACAGGTCAATTGTTTAATTTGTCGAAACCTGGTATGGCACACACGATACGAGTGTCTACAATGTCGCCTGCAACGTCCGGGAGGTTTGGGAACAAATGAAAAGGTTGTATGAGGGATGTCAACTGTCAACCAGAATTAACAACTACCTTAATATACACTTAATAAACTTATTCTTCATAAAAAGTTCTGCATGTATTAAAATCTAAAATACAATTATCAGATATCAGATAGTATCATACGAGGTTTCTAAGAAAATTTGAACCTTACTCAGGAGTAAAGTACCTTTAAATTTGACAATATCGAAAAATGTTATGAATAAAAGTTGATCAGAAGTGAAAAATTTAACTGTAGTTACGTGTAATATAGCTCTGACAAACTAATGAATGTTTGGGAGTTTTCAGAAACTTACTCCGGCTCACTAACTCGATCCAGAGAGGTCACGTGATGAATCTCTCCGATCACCTACCCGGAAACTGTCGTTCACGAACTAATAGGTTTCATTTTTGATCTGACAGCTAACGTCATAACAAAACATACATCTCTTCTTCAACTTCGTCATCATCTTCGAAAAAATAATCAAATGCCAACGCCGTTAATGTAGCAAGGCCCCTTTTGTTCATGTTTGATAAAAGCAATATATTTCGTTACCACCAAAAGAATTAGGTTATGTTATATTACCCTTCAGTAATGCGCATGCGGTGCCTATAGTGTCTCTACCGACCTACCTCTCGAGGTGGGTTACGAAAAATGAACCTGGGCCAGTCATCCAGTCAACAGCTCGGAAGTTTCCGAACACAGGTAGGCAACTCGGGTTAGGTAAACGAACGTGCAGGTTAGGGATCGTGTCAACCCGAGTAAGTTTCCGAAAACGCCTTTTGATATCTACAAATGTATGCCAGTAACTGTCAGAACGCGTTAGAATTTTACGCAAATATGATAGCGTTATTAAGAAAAAAGAAACAATACTAAACAAGCACAAAACCTATTTTTTTTACGACAACCTAAATGTTCATTTTATAACCGTAACTTCAATCACACACAAGCACATTTTGTAGTGTTTTGTACAGAATTTTATTTTTGCATCGGCTGCTAGGCAACTTGCCAAGCAACAAATGCGAAATGGAATATTTCGTGTTAGGTCTAGGTTCACTCTAAAATCACGACTAAAGCTGCATTTACATTCAATTCCAAGTCAAATTTGTTTTGAAATTGGCGTGTTTGCCATATGGGGGCAGCACAGTATCATTTACATTGGAAAAAATTCGAAGCTGACTTCAAAGTGCAATTCGACGTGGAACAAACAGTTTGCTGATGGCAAATAAAAATTTAAGAAATGTTTAGTTTTGAGGTTAAGCTGCAGGTCATCAGGTTATGTCATTATTTGTTTACGCCAAAATCACAGCAGAACTTCCAAGAAGCACTATTTTCTTATTAGTGTCCATTTCGTTTAATTACACAGGTAGGTAAATAACATACAATTTTAATTACCGGACAAATATAAACCACGGACATAACCTATAAATTTCTTCAATGAAAATGATAAATTATCAAATGTCAAACTGGGCTTGGACTTCGAAGTGAATGTAAAATGCAGCTTTAGACTACTTGTCAAATTAAGGCGTCCAGCGACAAATTGATGAAATGTCAGCAGATCGTTTCTGTCAGTTTTAGTAGGTAACGAGTAATTTCATAGTTGTTATAGGCTCCTATTTCTGTGTACCTATTAGAAATTAGAAATAAGCAGTGAAGAAAATGTTTACATATTTCTCCAATTTATATTTTAACTCTGATAGAGCCCATTAGTGGCGAATTCGGATGAAATATTATCAGTTCAAGTTTTTGCAATGTATGCATGTATTAAACGTGAACGATATGTTGTCATAGAAAAAGTATAGTATGCAACTCGCAACAAAATGGCTATTTTGCACTCGTATGGATTGCAAGCACTTGCTTTCGGCTCGTGCTGCAAATTTCATACTCGTTCAAAATGTACATCATTTTGTGCTCATTGCATAATAAACTATTTTCAATGTAAATGGATGCAATTGCATATTTGAACGTAGTTTTCAGTTCTGATCAATTTTTTTTGATACTATTTTTCGATATTGTAAAATTTAAAGGTACTTTACTCTTGAATAAAGTTGATATTTTTTTAGAAACCTCGTATAATACTGAAAAAAATTGATATCTGATAATTGTATTTTAGATTTCAGAACATGCAGAAATTTTTATGAGGAATAAGTTTCTTTCCTAAATTGATAATAAAAAAGTTTCCCATATGGTGAGAGCTCAAGTGGACATAGTGTATATTAAGACTTTCTCTTTCAAATATCTAGAATGACTGACATGATAAAGACGTATTTTATACTTTTTGTAGAAATCTGTCATTTCCCGAAGTAATTAAATATGAATTTGTATATTGTTGATGTTTTGAAATGGACAGATTTAAATGCGATGGTACATTTATAACTTAAAAAAGGAAAAAATTGGAAGTTAATGATGTTTTTATTTCATTTTTGGATGGATCATTTATTATTCAAAAAATCAGAACAATGGGATGGTATTGAATTTGTAATCATGATTATTACTTCCTTTGTCATATCATGGATTTATTTTTAATAATAATAATGTATGCAACTACTTTTATTTAAATACAACTTGCGTCTAATCTTAATCGATGTTATTTTGAAATAAACTTATTTTTAATAGACCTGAGAAGAAGTGAATTTAATTATTTATACTCTCAAGCATAGCGTGAACCTAATTAAGGAAGCATCGACTTAAACAAAACAACACTGTAAAAAGATACTGTTATTAATAATATTTTAACGAGGAATGATTTTGATTTGCTTTTGCAAATGATATTTTTTATGAATAATGTTCGCAATTTATCCGATCAAATATAAACCTCTTGTGTTATTATACGAGGATGTATTGAAATTGTCCACCGAAAATGTCCACTGAAATTGTGAAAATCGAAAAATTGGAGTATCGAGCCATCATCAAGTACCTGTATTTGGAAGGGTTAAGAGGTAAGCAGATTTACGAAGATATGCTTAATATCCTTGGTGATCAATGTCCTTGGTCCTCTCCAAGACCTAAGAGGTTAAGAGTCCAAAAATCTGCTTGAAAAGTTCTTGCTTCAGTTTTTTGGGATTGCCATGGAGTAATAATGATTGATTTTTTGGATAAGGGTAGATTAATAACCGGAGATTACTATTCGACATCAGTGATGAGCAAAATTGGTCTTGGTCTTGCTGTCTTGGTCTTGGTCTTGCGAAAAAGCAAGACCAAGACCGAGACCAGAACCATTCTTCGACTCGCAAGACCAAGACCAAGACAGAATGAACAAGAACAAGACTAATACCAAGACCGACTATGCAAGACCAAGAATAAATACGCAAGACTTAACCAAAAATTCTTTTTCACAGTAACTATATGAGATAAAATATTTGTAACAGCGTCAACATATGCTTTTCTTGGTACAATATAAGTTGGCATGTCGAATTGTCAGTTTTCTTTACTAGATTTTAACGATATACATAAAAAAACAAAGAAATCACTGTTTACAAAAAATGGATCTACAAAAATGTCCCAATGTTTGGTTAACACATGGCTAAAATCCAAAGGAAAATTACTTATTTTTCAATATTTTCATTTTTCTCAAGGATTTTTTTTGCTAAAGGTCAATTTATGCGTTGGAGAAAGGTAGGTTCTTGAGTTTTCATGAATATATTTTGACCTAGAGAATCATTCTCTTGACAAGTTGTGACAAGCTCATATCGCGACGTACATGATAATAATGTCTTAATGAACTTTTTTTAATTCAAAATTTAGGTTTAAGAATGTTTGTTGCTTAAAAATAAAAGGTTTACAAAATGTTTTTAAAGATGTTCGTTAGGAAATTATGGCAAGACCAAGACTAAAACCAAGACCAAACAAAATACAGCAAGACCAAGACCAAGACCGAGACCAGACAGATTTGAGCAAGACCAAGACCAAGACTGAGACTGTTCGAGTCTTGGTCTTGGTATTGATGCTTTGCTCATCACTATTCGATATTACTGACCACTTTATGGGAAAGCTACCCAAATGTGTTTTATTTCTGCAGGACAACCCCCTGCACACAAATCTTATGTTGCCATGTAAAAAATTCGTGATTTAGGGTTTGAATTACTAGAACACTCCCCCTATTCACCAGATTTGGCTGAAGAGAATTTGTTGAGTAATAAAATATTTTGACATTGAAATTTTGTTTGATTCTATAGTAGGCTAAGAATTTCTCAATATACATATGTAAGTGAATAAATCTCGCTCAGGTACGCCTATGCTACAAAAAACGGAAGTAGGATGTAGATACTCGAAGCTAGCGTCGTGGAACTGAAATTAGTTATTAGTAATCTGGATTTAAGAGTTGTTAAGTCATTTTCACGAAGACCTGCATAATCATCGCGTTCCTATATGCATTTTTACAGTCTAATTAAGGCTTAAGAGTCATTTGGTGTATGCCATTTATCATAAAATGGACAGTCACTATTTTTTTCCATTTTGTTGGTGCCTAATTTTGATTTAAATTATTTTTGCGTCATTGTATTATTTGCTTTAATTACAAAGCAGACAGTTGCTGCTATTTTTACGAACCTCTCATCCTCTAATCAGATGGAATTTAAAAAATTCCCTACTCGACTAGAGGTGGAGATGAGACAATTTAATAGCTGTACGAATAAGAAATCAGACTGCGAAAATCCAAAGAAAGGAACTACTCGAAGCGAAGAAGAGAAACGGGAAAGGGAAGTCAAAAGACGCTCAAATTATTGATGGATACGAAACGAAAGACGCGAGGGCTACCGGAACCTAACAAGGTATCTGAGCGGAGAAAAAAAAGGAGTGGAATGGTTATAGACGCCAAGGGATAAAAGGAGAGGAAGGATATTTGATACCATTCAAAACTGTTGACAATCAAAAAGGATTTAACCCTTAGAATTCTGTGGACAAGCAAGGATAATATCGTTTACATAATTGTTGATAAAATGTACTGTAAAATGAAATACTGACCAGAAGTCAAAGTATCTTGCTAAGGTACTTTTATTGAGTCCCAGAAGTCCCACAGTCCCACCTTTCTCTAAATATTAATATTATTATGCTCTTTGGGTGTTATTAAATTTTTTTTTATTTGTTACAGGAGAATGTTTCCAACACTGAGAGTTTCTTTTACCGGTATACGATCTGACCAAAGATATGCAGTACTACTCGACGTAGTACCAGTTGACAACAAACGGTACCGTTACGCCTACCATCGTTCGTCGTGGTTGGTGGCCGGCAAAGCAGATCCTCCTGCTCCTAATCGACTATACGCACACCCCGATTCACCTTATTCTGGAGAACAGCTCAGGAAACAAGTGGTCTCCTTCGAAAAAGTCAAACTCACCAATAACGAGATGGATAAAAATGGACAGGTGAGTTTTTTAAATTTCCATGTGACATTATAATTATTAACCTCAAACTGTCAAATTAACACATTCGATACCGAATTTGTGTTTAAACGAGATAAATTGCGGCAATTTAATTGAAATTACTAGTTTATGGAAATAACTGAATAAATTCATTGAAGCTTCGAGTAGTGTTGGACGATATTTCACGAAGCGTGATTTGAACACGTAACAGTTACTTATTTTTGAAATGTGCGCGGACTTTTCTTAAGCTTTACTTAAATTAAGTAATGCTTAAAAATTAAGGTATGATTAAAATGTAAAAGTTACCAGATTAGTTACTGAAGGGTGTGATCCGAAAAAGTGGTCAACAGTCTTGTTCCAAATCTATTAAATATGCCTTGATTGATGAAGAAATCATAAGTATTATTTATATGTTTAATGTTTATACCTAAGCATTAAACAGAAGGGTATCCTGTCACATGTAAAGCCTTTTCCTGTTTCGTATTTGAAATTTTTAATTCAAACTGGAAGATTAGAACATACACATAACATAACTCTAATATGGCTGTTTTTAATTAGCAAATAACTGAATGCAATAAGTCAATTTTTAGAAATATTCTATAAGTTTCACTATACTTTCATGTTTTCGAATACTTGTGAGAAACTCTCTTCATGGTAATCTTCCTTTTTTTGCCTTCAAAAACCAATTTTCTAACAAAACCCATTCTTTTCTATATTGTTCCAAATCTTCGATAGCTTATAACTTCTATAGACAGATATTGTCATGCTCAACTTTTGACGATATCTTTCCAAATGTGTAGAAATACAATACATTTGATTCTTTAAAGGATTACACAATTGAATTTAACTTGATTCAAAGCTTGAAAGCTTTATCCAATATAGATAACTTTCTGTTCTCCGAACAGCATTTTTAATTCACTTATCACAATTTTTCAAAAGTCCTGTTACTCCACCAATATTTTCTGCACTGTATTTTGTTCCTCTGCCTCGGTATAATAAAATTACAAGAGCGGATGTGATAACAAAATTAAGTTTATTCATCTGTCAGAACTATCAAAAATGGAAATTATCAGCTATGTCACTATTAAAAAGTGTTGTGTGAAACTGACCAATCAGAGATCTACAGAATTGCCAACTTAAATTCAAATTACTCCTCCTGGTTTTTAAATAAAGTATGGTGCACCCAAAACTAATCTATAAAAAGGTAAATGTCTCGTAAATCTTTGACGTAAATGTAGTAAATGTTTGTTGCGATTTGAACTTGGCAGCAAAGATGTCTTTATTTCTAAACCAAACCATTTTGTTTATCAAATTATCGCAGCACATGATGAATACTGAAAAAACGTCATCCAAACGCGTTCGATAATCAAATTTTTCGGCATCGAATCAGTAGGATAGTCTGAACGATGCTCGATTAGAGCAAGAACTTCAAGAACTGTCTCCTTGTACAACCGAAATCTTTTTAAAAAATTCAAGTCGTCCATTTGTTCAAGATAATGTCTTCTTGTACGAAATTTTCTAGGAAACCCAAAATCCAGTATTTCAAGAACGTCTAAATCATCTTAAAACATTTCTTCAAAAAACATATCCTGGAATGTGACATATATAATCTGTGAATGTGAAGAGCGTGTTTAAAAGTGAGGTTATAAATAACAACTTTAAATTTAAGGACCTGTTAAGCCTCCAATATCGACGCCTTACTTTAAGTAAGGAACTTAAATTGCTGTCCAAGTGATTAAGGAAACCTTATGCTTTAAGCGACCCTTGAAATTCCCGCGCAAACAGCCATTAATGATTGAACAATTAATTTAAAAGCTGTCAACTGTCATCTAATCAAATGTTGGCGGAAAGAAATGTTCTAGATTGATATTATTATGGTTATCAATTAAAATAGGCCTGTAACTTCAAAGAAATATCAACCTGATCAATCACCACTAACTGAAACGACCGACGTGAAAACATGGCATTACGAAACGCGATTTTCAAGCAAAGAAAAATTGTTTTCATGTAAAAGTTACTTTCATAATGGATCTTGATTGTAACGCATAGAATCAAGATAAGCTCTATACTTTATAAAACCTATTCGGACACGTGAATTTGGTATACACTGTGATATTTATAGAATGCGACATAGGGATTCCTTTAGAAAACTGTCAAACGTGAGCTAACTTTTTCACCAAATAGCGTTCATGAAAAATAATAACAGATTTGGAAAGGTCGTTGAAAAATAAGTTCAAATGCACTTTTAATTTTCATAAAGTCGCTCTGGTTCAATGAAAAAATGTATGATTATGTTTAAAAAAGTAGTACACCATTTTTATAACACTTTCTAATACTGAAAACACCACAGCGGGGAATCGAACCGCATCTCCTTCGAGGAGCTGCCACTGCCTACAATTGCGCCTGGTATGATCATTTAGCACGAATAACTAGGGCTTTAGGGGAATAAACCAGTTGAGTGATAATTTTCAACATAAATCCAGTATTTGTGAGCTTTTATGTAGCAGTTTATATCGAAGATTCAAGCTGTAACTGGAGATATAATATCATTTTAACTCCGTGCAGAAATGATACAAAACAAAGATTCAATAAGCAGATATCACATATAAAAGTAATAAATATCAAACATTCAATTAGCTAGCTGCCCAATTACTATACCGTTAACCGAGAAAAACTTTATTTAATCCTTTTAGTGAGATTATGAATGGGACCCCCTGAGACCAGGCCTGTACACAAACATCCATAATTCAATCTACACAAAATGAATTTTAAACGAGATGCCTTGTTAGTCTCTAGGTGAGAAATTTGTTGTCCTTTGGACTCCCTGTCGAGTCACATTGCACCAGGCTTTTGCTTGAGAAGACACTTGCCAAGATTTTATAGATTTAGTACAGTTAATTCAAGATTTTCAAGATAATTTCAATAAATAAATTTATAGTTTACAATTTGGAAGTACAAGAGTGAAAAAACAGCTCTTTGTGTATATTAACACCTAAGTGCCATGGAACTGGAACTTTAGATGATTGGTATATATCAGGGAAAGGTCTGATACAGAATAAACTTTCTAGCCACTAGTGTGATGTGATATCCTGGAAAGCCAGGAAATATTTATAGTCCAGTAAACGAAGGTGTCAACATGGGCAACTGGTCCAGCAAGAGCAATTTTTTTTTAATTTGCAGGTTATGGTAGGCACATTAAATTCCCAAAATGTCAGGTACCTGACCATTGTGGAAGGGTGGGAAAATGGCTCTGAAATTCCAGAAAATCCGTTTTCCCGCGATATCTGCCGATATTTTACCACTGGAGAATTTTTGTTCAGACAAAAAATAAAGAGCAGTTCCTCACCCACAAAAATGATCCCTAGCATTTTTTCGAAAAATTAGAAAGTTTTCGAGATAAATGGCCCGAACGTCGACCCGAAAATGAGCTCCAAGCCGGCTTATAGAGAGCACGCTCTGAGGGCTTGACGTCCCCAAGTAAATTACTAATTTTTTGATAACTCGCGTGAAAATCAATATTTTTTAATGAATCAAAGTACGGGTGAAAGAAGGGATCTGTGGCTACTAAGGCGTGTTTTTATCCACTCAATTTGTGCTCCTGGGTCATTGCAAAACCAGGCCAAAATTCGTCTTTGCTAGATTTTTTAATGCTTCCATGGATTTATTCAAATAATTTCATTAAGATATATTTCAGCCAAGCCTATCGGATAATGGTTCTTTGGTGGGTACTTTATTTATTCCGAAACAATGCTACCAATAATTCGCCCGTACTTTTTTGAATAATGTGTTTTCCAAGAGGCGATTTTTGTGGATTTCTGGAGTTTTCCCGAGCGCTCTGGTTTATCGGGAATTTCTCGATAATTAACTGTCAAACCCGCTTATAATTGATATTGGGAGAAAGGCTAGAATACCTACTATCACCTGCAAATTGAAAAAAAATTTTCTTGCTGGATCAGATGCCCATGTTGACGGTATTTTTCGCCTTCATTTACTGGACTATTATTGAGCTAGAAAGGTAAAAATTGGACCTACACCATTCCTTAGGGAACAAAGGGATTATTTCGAGAAGACCGAGTAGGCTGTAATCACTTTTCTTCCAGCTCCTTTTCCTATTTTTGGGCTCCTTATTGATTCGAGCTGGTCCTAACTCTTCTCATACGAAATACAATAAATGGAGCACTCAACTTCTACTCTTCTGTTTGTTGTTGTTAGACTTATAGACTGGCCTATGGAAGTATTTCCACATTATAGCAAGCAGGTGATCGCTCTTGAAAGAAAGCTTTGTAAATATGGGCAACCTGACCGAGCAGCACAGCGAGCGGCTAATACAGCTATGACACATCTCTTCTTTTTCACTTTATATTGTCACATAATCATAACTCCCGATTTTAATATGCGTGACTATTTTCTCTCGCTTTCATACTCATGATTAATACTAAACTGGTGTATTATTTATTTTTTTTCTTCTTTTTCTTCGATGCATGGGGTCCTGCTGGAATTCAGATGATGCTGCCATCCCTTATAATAGGGACAATGTAAGTGGGCCTGGATTATGTTATTGATTGAGGGGGTTTTGAAGTATGAAGTGTATTCTGAATGTGTTTTATGAAGATCTAGTGACTTGCATTTTATTTTATTAACATTAGATGTCAGTTTATTCATAATTTATTGAAAATAAGGAATATTTTTTCACTTATTTAAAATACTTTGCTATATTTAGTGAATTTAATGTTGGTTTTTAAAATCTATCGAAAACTGGACACTGAACTTTTGATGAAACCTCCTCGTATTTTTATTTCAGAAAATTAAAAAAGCATATCTCGTATAAATTCGTGATACCTCGAAAATTTTTATATATTTCTTTTATGTTTATTGGTATTTTTTTATGGTATTCAGCCAGGTTTCAAACATTAATAACTGAAAGATAATATCCCCATAACACCAACGTCAAAATTAAAATTTATACATACTTCTACTTGGTTCACTTTTGTCAGGTGTCATGCCCAAGAAACATAATTTCGATTTATAACCGCGATGGGTGCATTTGCTGTATTTAATTAAGCTACAAGGTGTTGCTTTTGTAAAACTAATAAGAACTTGTCAGATGTGGTAGTGGGTAAATGTATACGATAACAAAACAGCGTAAACGTATAAATAAATGTTAAGGTTGAAATGAGTTTATGCTTGTCAAATAACGTGGGGAACATTTTTTTTCTAACAGTTTACATTTCAAACCAATTGAATAAGTTTGTTTGTCTTTTATATTTTGCATACAGAGCTAGAAAAAAACAGTGGATAACTTAGAAATGCATTTTCGCATCCCTTGGAACCAATTGTGGAAGCAGTTTCTTGGTAGTTTTATAATCTAGTCAACAAGTGCCTTTTTGGCCAACTTTTTTCAGCAGTCTCCGAAAATTATGATCGATGTGTCATTCGATTCGGGATGGCATCTAGATGATTTTTGGAAAAAATGAAGTTCCGCAAACAAAAATTGCAAAAGTTATTAACAATTAACTAAAAAAAAGGAGGTTTAGTTTTTTGCAAATATCTCAAAAACTAATAAAGATTTTTCAAATTAAAAAAAAGATTTGGAAAGAGGGGGAAATTTCCTAAAAAAACCCCGACTCCCGGAACTGTAGGACCAATATTCATAATTTTCCCAGAGGGATGAAAATACGGCCGAAAACGGGTGTTCTTCCGTAAGCCATGCCTACTTTGGACACTTTATTAATAAAATTATTTTAACATATTGAATATGAAATTTAAGAAATGAAAAAATTCAGGGGCTTAATGGATAGATAAATGAACAATAATCCGCCAGAAAAAAAATTTTTTCACAATTTTCCAATTAGTTATTCAATTGTTAACTAATAACTTTTTTCTGCTTGAACATGAACATTGCAAGTGTGATAATTGTTAAACTATAAATTTGAGATTTTTTTCTTCTCTTGGAGCAATTCTTGAAAGGCTTCACAATAGATCCCCGTTGGAAAAATTAAAAAATGTTTATTTTTCAGGTTTTTTTAATAATTATCGTTGTTGCAAAATTAAAAAATTAAATTAATCATTGGAAAACACCCGATTTCGGCCGTATTTTCATCCCTCTGGGAAAATTATGAATATTGGTCCTACAGTTCCGGGAGTCGAGCAAATATAGAGGAATCGTCTCGCTTGGAAAATACGCCTCGGTATTTCAAGCAGAGGTCTATGCAATACTTGCATGTGCAAGGCCAAATAACATGAAAGCCTACAACAACAAGCAGATCAGGATCTACAGTGACAGTCAAGCTGCCCTTAAAGCACTTCAGAGCTCTAAGGTAACATCTCGGCAAAGAACTTGGCGACTGGCGACTTGGAACAGTGCAACATTGTAATGGGTCCCAGGTGACAAAGGAATCGCTAGCAATGAAAAAGCTGACGAAATCGCAAGAGCAGGATCGTCAACCATAATGAACGGACCCGAACCAGCTGTGGGCATTCCCAGATGCTCAACTAGGTCATGGTTGAAGGGGTGGGTGAAAGAACAACACGATAAACACTGTAAGAATATGCCCAGGCAAATACATGGGAAAAAATTCATAAAAGAACCATCAGAAAAAGTAACGAAAAAACTGCTCCCAACGAGCAGGAACAAATTACGCACCATAACGGGGCTACTAACGGGACACTTTCTCACAAAGGGGCACCTGAACAAAATATGGCTGTATAACGAAGACCTTACATGAAGAAGCTCTGCATATACTATGCATTTGTGAGACGCTGGACCACAGGAGGCAGAAACTGTATGGTAGACCCCAAATGACTGAAGATTTCTACAACCAATCAGCAAAGAACCTGTATGAGCTAATACAGGGAACGGATTGGCTGAATAGGTTGTAGTCAACATACTAGGAGTATCCACAATAAGCCCAGGAGGCTGAGGTGGTGCCGGCGAAGGAACGGTTCCTTTATATAAAAAAGATGAGATAAATATGGGGTTTATGTGCTTGTAGAAGCCTCTCCACTAGACCCTATTACTAGATTCCGAATGGCAAACCTGAGGTCCTCCATATACTGGTATAGACGGACCACAATTGTGGTCTTTGAAACGCATAATTATGTTTTAATTTCAAGATGACAATCTTGTTGACTGACGTTGTTGTTTTGGTTAGGCTTAATTCAATTTCTCGACTGACTACCTACATATTATTTTTCACTCTATTGCTTTTTCGACTAAGTAAATAGTGGGCTTTTTAAACATACAAATACAAATCATTACATAATGTTCAGAATATATTTATTTATGCTAATCGTTCTTTGCATCAATCATATCTATCGTCGACTTGAAAAAATGATGTGCTATAGAAATGTGCCGAGTTGTTGCAAAATTGATGTTTGAGAAGCGTCGCCAATTTATTCACTGATTAATAGTTTAACATTTGAGTCTAAAATCGTATATTTTTAGAAGTACTCTCTTGAATATCGAACAAATAAGTTGTTCAAATTATTAAAACGATATTACCTATAGTTCGTTTCAAGATATTTCATTTTGACCTAAGCAACATGCTTTATTTAAGTCTTCATGAATCATCTTATGGTGTGAATATTCCAAGCTGAAGTCCAGAAATGGAGGAATTAGAGAGTCAGAACATTTCATTGAGAAAAAAATTTGTAAAAAGGCATAAATTATAACCACCCAAGGGTGCTAAGTTGACTTACAACCCGTCAAAATGCGTTGTTAACAATAAAGGAATGAGTGAAATACTCTATTACAAGGTTATTGTTTAAATTATTGTCTTGCCACCCTGAATTTGTTTTTCTACGCCTCTGGTGTGTGAATAGTGGTAGCCAGTTTCTACTTATAGCCAATGGATTATACCATTCATAAATGCCGTGAACAGGTGACTGTTCTGTCGTAAATATTGCAGTTCATATGAAGCTTGGACACATATAACGATAAAAAATAACAATTTTGGTCGACAAAGTGAACTTTTCATCATCGGCTGGAAACCTATTAAGTGCTTGTAAACGTTTTATAATACCTTACGGGAAAAAAGATTTGAGTGGTTTTTATTGATACAGGGCGATTAGATTCGGCTTTAAGACACCTTGCGTCCGGTTATATTTTATTCAATTCAAACGAATTCTTCGATAAGGTTATCGCTCTTTATGCCAAACTTTAGATTCTTAAGATTCAATTTTATAGACTCCAGAGTGGAAAAAATATTAGTGTTACAGTTAAGGAAAGAATATAAGCGAACGGACTATGCGGATATTTTGATTCCAACTTATTCGTCTTGAAAAATAGAACATTTGATAACATTGCGCCAATGTTGTGACTTTTATAATTAACTCACAATTAATGATATTATTTTCAAAATCGCTTACGGAGATTGTATGAGTGAGACAGAGAGAAAATACGTAAACAAACCTGTATTACAGATTCCCCCTGATTCCACCAAGTAAGGAGATAAGAAATGAATAAATAAAACCAGACAGGGTTGAACCGAACTAATTTTGTGAGTTAATTTTTATATGTTGTTTTTTCTTTGTAGTATTTTGTAGTGTAGTTGTTGGCATCGGTAACTCTTGAAAAAAATAGGATAGGTATGCGGAAAAGATTTTTTTATATGCTAGATGTTAAATGTCTATTAACTGTTAATACAAAAATGCTTGTGAAATGTGTGTAGGTAATGAACCCGACGTAAAGGGTGATACTAAAAGATAATGTATAATTCTTAGAAGATCCCCTCTTACGCGCTCCACCTTCCCCCACAGGCATCGCCTGAGGACCTCATTACCTTCTATCCGCGAAGTGCGGCTGAAAAGAAAAATTCTATTGACATAAGCCGGTTTTTGGTTTTTATATTTTTTTCATACTCCTATTACCTGTCGGGGATCTGTCAGTTATAAATATTTGCAATCTATAATCTATCATCTTTATACAACTCCTGAAAAATATAATCCGGGTATTCATCGTATGTACAACTATATTCACAAGTCCGACTCTGTTTCACCGCAGCACATGGTGTCCTATTGAATGGTTAGATTATGTAATCGAATCGAAAATTTCTGACAAATAAACTGATAAGCTGGAAGCATAGTCCTTTTCGTGATTAAGTGGAATAGTGACATTAAGGGCCGGTTATACTGGGTGATTCAATAAGAGTAATCAGACCATATCTCGTAAATCGTATGTCCTAGGGATTGGGGGAAATTATTATCCGAAACTAATAAACCATACTATGCCATGAATACCAAATTCATCAACAAAAAAGAAATATCTGAAGAAACTAAATTATAAGATTTCAAAACAATATATCGACCAATACTTACATATTATGGATGCGAAACATGGGTGTTAAGAGGACAACGAAAAAGTAAAATACAGGCGACAGAGATGGAATATTTAGGAAGAGTAAGAGGTGTAACGAAAGAGGATATAATTAAAAACATAGATATGAGAAGAGACATGGGAATATACAATCAACCTTAGAATTTATAGAAGAAAGACAACTACATTGGTGGGGACGTTTACAATGTATGGATGAACGGAGACCAGTAAAGAGAATATGGAAAGCAAAAATTGAAAAAAAAAATAAAAAAAGGGGCAGGCCAAGTAAAACTAGGGATAAGGTAACAGCTGGATTACTTGATAAAAGAGGAAGAAGGAGAGAAGGGGAGGACTAAGCTCAAAATGGGAAAGAGTGGAAAAAATTGGTGACAGAAGAGTAGATGCAACACACCCTACATCACTAAGTGGTAAAAGGGCTTGAGGATTATATCAATATAAAAACCACGAAGCTTAAGAACAATCAAAAATTGATCAGTCTAAGTTTAGTTAAGAAGCTCGAGATTCTATCACTTAGTATATTGTTTGTTGCTCGGGAATCTGATAAATGTGACATAAACCTTGATAGTCGTTAATGTAATGTCAAAATTTAAGTAATAGGAGCATGAAGCTTTTGGACAATTACGATATTAGTACTAAATCCAGAGAGTATATTTCTCGAGTTTGTTGTGATATTATCGAGGACCTTTTAAAATCCACATACGACGAAGAAAACCCGCTTACCACTGCGCTTATCAAGTGCACTCAAGGTACCCAAACGGAGCCAGCTTTTTACAGCATCACAGTTGAAGAAAAGGTACTCATTCCTCGAGGAGTATCCAGAGGATATAAGAAATGGTGGAAATTAGAAGAGTAAAACCACAAATCAAAGCGTACCACGAACCGATGGTTCAAACAAGTATCGAGTTTGATTTAGAAGAATACACAGTGGAAGAGGAAGAAGAGCCAAATTCACTTACAACTAGTTTTTCTTTCCTCACAAGTATTCAAAAAGCTTTCAACGAAATCGAAGAATCTTTCAATCAGTTTTTCAGTCAAAAAAGACGGTTTTATATGGACAGAAACGTGTTCAGTTTAAATGACAGAAGAGGTAGGGAAGTCGGAGAAGATAATAATCCCCAAAACGTATCTGAAAATGCTACGGCGGCTGCGTATTTATTAGCGCAAGGAGATAACAGACATCTTGAAGATCTAATAAGAACCGTCAATCAAAATATCGTCGTGAACGTAAACATGTCTTTTTATTTTAAAATTATGATCGTCATGTTAACAGTCAATACGTTGGTTTTGTTCAAGTGGTTGGTTTGGGATCATTTTTGTATGATTTTGTTTGAGTGAATAAAATGTGTTTTTGTCACTTTACGATTATACTTTCAACTTGATAGAAGATATCTGATGTAATACGCTCCAATTTCCGATTGCGTTTTCATTTGCATAAACTCATTTTGCCTCTTCTGTAAAACGTCCTTCATACATATTCATATGTACACACTGAACACAAGTTTCAACTCGACCTTCATTCACCATATCAACATGGGAAATACTTTAAATTACTGGATTCTACCGTACAGACAATCGAATGGACGTTGCCATGTCTTTATCACTTATGTAACAGCTTTTTACTTCATTATTAATAAGGATAAGGAAGTCCACAAGATTAATACACACTGTAGCTTTAAGGATTTAGTAAGAAAAATTTATAAACATTGTATAGTGTGTGTGGCTCATATTTTTAGAGATAGTAGGTATAGTGAGTAAGATTCCAGAGCGATAAGACATAACTTATTTTGAAATGATGAAATGTTAGGTTCTCAGCAGCATCTCTTGTGCTTTGAGTACCTGTGTGTTTGTGAAGCTATCCTAAGGGCACCTGGACAAGTATCAGGTGAGAAGGGTAACTAAAAATAAGAGTTACTCAACTTAAATTTGTATGTCTGATTTTCATATATGTTTTGTAGAATGACATTCATAAGTGTCATGCATAAAGTTCACTTTATGGCCCGCGCGGGCATAACGAGAAATACTTTTTGTTCAACTTATTTAATAACCATGACGTAAGCTTCTTTAAACTTTTTTGGCAACAGATTTACAGTTGCTTTCTTTGCTTTTTCAATAATTTCGTCAGGAATTGCAAAATCTTCGTTCATTTTGACTTCTAACTTTGACACATTATAAAATTTATTGTGATATTATGACAGTTACGTTTGTCAACATTCACCTATTAATTCAAACCGGATTTTTTGAAACACTGATTTGTATTGAGATTGGACTGCAATAACAAACTAGTATGACATAAAAGTTTGTATGTACCGCAGGCATAAGCAGATGTGTATACCCTCGGGCGAATTACAAACCCTCGTGCCAGAGGCCCTCGGCTTCCTAAGATGTCGCCCTCATGGCATAAATATCTATTTATACCCTTGGTACATAAATAACTATTTTGTCAATAAGTGCTGCTAATACTTGTAAAGAGAGATCAGGTTTTTTGTACGATTCTTCAAAATACAGATAATTTTTTAACAAATACTCTTAAATTTCCCGTTTATTGCTATTGTTACTCGATTGTTGTTACATGGTCCATTCCAGTCTGGCCGAATACGTTCTCTCTCTGCGTACTGGAAGCTCCACCTTGTCACGAGATACTGGCTGGAGTGTACTTTTTTTCAATTGACGGCAATGATAGGTTTAATATTGACAAAGAATTTAGAAGACAAAGTCAAACAGCCATTAAAGCACTGAGCTCTTGTGTAATCAGTTCCAAAATGGTGTGGGAATGCATAGGCAAACTCATTGAACTAGGCTAGAACAATATAGTGGATTCCAGGGTACACTGGAAAAGAAGGAAATGAACTATCAAAGAGGGAGACTGAGACTCAATTTTGGGGGCCCGAAATCTCTGGCGGCATCACCTCCAATGTAATATTGGAAGAAATAGGCGAAGCCTAAAAAAGAGAAGATCTGACCATAGGAAATATCGAAATAGTAGGGCTTAGACAATAAAATATGATTCTGCTTGGTGACAACTCGTTTTTAAAATAATCCTGGGATCTGTTATCAAATACGTACGTTCGGCAATACTGCTCGTAATCGTGGATTACCGACAGAGTCGGTTAACGGTGAGGAACGCGCGTGCGTTCACGCTTCCTAAACAAGTGAAGTTCGCCGTCTACGAAATCGGCGGAGTTGCTAAGCAACACGTTACCTAACTCTTGCTGCTGCAATAATGATTGGTGGCACAAAGGCAATGGCTGCCGCACAGTCTACTACGATTCTACGCACCCCATCAACAGATTATTTACCGAAAGGTGAGGTGAGAGAGAGAGAAAAAGGATGTAAGTGAGTTATTTGTAAATTAGGCGCGGATGGGGAACGGTTAATACGGAAAATGTGATAACGTAGAATGAATTTTCGGTTATGGGATACAAGAGAGTGAATAAAATGATATTTTCTCACAAATACAGATTTTTAATTTAAAAAAAAAAGTTGTTCGATAAAGATGTTTCCAAAAATATTGCTTTCAACGTCAGAAGAAAATTGTAAAAATATAAGAAGGAGTTTAAGCTACTGGGTTTGATCCGTCAAACTTCCATCAGTTCATAACTACACTAACAGCTGTACCTTTTAAGTGATACCACTACACAATTTTTGAGATAAATACAATTTACAATTGTAGTGATTCTGAAATATAACTTTTCTTGATCGGCATCCATAAAAAAGATAATAACATAAACGGGAACTATGAATACCTACACAATCTTTTTTATGTATAAGATATGACATATGACAAGAATATGACAGAATGTTTATCGGAAAAACTGAATAAAATATTTGCCGTTAGCTAAACAATGTTCTCTTTATTTCCAGATTGTTTTGAACTCGATGCATAGATACCAGCCCCGAATTCATTTGGTAAAATGGCGCGAGCATTCGGGTCCTATTAATGACCTTGAAGTTGAACAATATAGAACGTTTATATTTCCCGAGACCGTCTTCACAGCAGTGACAGCATATCAAAACCAACTTATCACCAAATTGAAAATCGATTCAAATCCATTCGCCAAAGGATTTAGAGATTCGTCTAGGCTCACCGATTTCGACAGGTATGTAGAACGACATTTGTGAAGAATGCATCTACTTAATTATTGTTCAATAAGATCATTTGGTGGCTGAATAGAAATAAGATTTACTGATTTTAGAGGCAAATGTCGATAATTGTGAAGATCTTTTGGTATTGGAGGTGGATTTTTGTTGTGATAGAGGTCTTTAAGGTTTACTGTTTGTGGAATTAGCTGACCAAAATGAATAGAGTAGGGAGATTTAGATTCAAAAAAATAATTTTCTCAAACGGTTTGGTCGTTCAGTCAAGTCAAGGAGATTAATAGAGTAGGTACACGCATATTTCATATTTTGCTTGGATATTAATTTATAATAGTGAATATGATATCAAAAATTACTAATAATAGGAAATATACCAGTTTCAATTGAAAATTACTCCCAAATTTTAAAATAAAATTAAAATTCCAATGCACTCTCCGACCACAACCCGAGGATTTCCGAACGCTACCGATGATACGTGTGATATCATATCTCTTGTGTTTACTTATGTCAATATGGCCGGTATTACATTAGGTTATGTGTAGTTGTGTGTTTATATTGTATTTTAATCAACTATTAATTGCTTCATCGACGTAAAAATATCATTTATTTGTATGTTTGAGACCATTACGTGCTTGTGTGTGCTTTTTTTATTTCTAAAAGTCAACGTAAAGTGGAAAGTGGACATAAATATTCGATATTTCCGAGGATATTTTGAAACTTTCGGAAGATTTTCCGAATATTTTGTAAAAGCACAAACTGATAACTTGCCCAAAGTAGACTCATTTATACTGCTTGAATTTATGAATTCAAACAGCTGCTTTAATGCAGAGGAAATAAGAGGAATTAAGGCATTATCGTAAGTACGATTCAAACTATGTTTTATTTATATAATATATACCAACCATATTTCGATGTGTGGTCGTAAGAAAATGATGTTTTTATGGTTGATTCCTAGACACATAGGTACATAACCTCAAACTATTTAAGAATTAAAATTACCAGCATAGAAGCAGGTACTAACATTAAAATGGTCTTCACAAACAAAAGTAATGACCTTCTCTTAAGTGTATTTTTGCTTGCGCCACCAGGTAAAGTAACAAATATTTTGTCTGGAGTTTTAATAGACGTTGATTTACACACTGAAACAATGCAATACTTGGAATACAAAGTTTTTTTTGCGGCTTTATCCATTTTTAAAGCTTTCAGAAACAAATTAGGTCACAAGAACTCAGAGCGTGATACACGAATAAGAACGTAAACAAATGACGTCACACCATGGGACAGCCATCTTTATGACGTAAAGCGCGTTTTAGCGGACTTTCAAATTTCATGATTTTTAAAGTCGTTTTAAAAGTAAACTTAATATTTTTTTGAAAAAATTGGCATACAAGGTGTCAGGAGACCTGATAAAGCGTCAATTCCCACCAATAGCAAAATTTATGCTTGTACCCCATTCCGCTAGAAATGTGGCAGAACAGTTAGAACTGTCAATTTCTTCACCGATTCTGCCAAAATAATTATCAAAAATCATTCATTGAATATAGCTGTAGTCAAAAGCGCTCTTATCATGCGGGTTCAAAGGTCACTAACCATATGTATCAAATTAGAAGACACAGAGGTTACCAAAATGTTAGATTACAAATATACGCGGAGAAAATAATGTTTTTAAATTATTAAATGACACTTTTTATGATCGAATGTATTAAAATGATTCCAAATCCACACGTATTTCCCACCTACATGCGTTAAATAACTTCCGCGGCAATAGAAACATATCAAAATCGGCTCATCACCAAATTGAAAATCGATTTCAACCCATTCGCCAAGAGCATCAGGGATTCTTTTCGACTCGGCGACTTTGACAGATGGAGATTAATCGCATGTTGCAAGTTTTGTTGAAAGTGGGATATCGTTCAGAATTTTGATTTATTTGTCTTATTTGTTAGGGTAAGGCATTCTCATTTCCGGGTCAATAAAAGATAACACGAAATATTTTAACACAAACGAAAACACAACTGATGCAACTATAAAATAAGAATGAGTCTAAATATTTGCAGAAAAAAGAGTGAGTTTTTATACTCGGGTTTACGAAATTACTGCACCAATCTAAAAGGGTCTTTATTCCCCATAAAATATAGCCGGCCATCATCTCAGACTTTTTACAATCAGGTAATAATTATTATGACATCAGAAAACTTTATAGCGGATTTAACGACAATATGTTAGGTATATTTTATTGTTATCACATGAAATTGCTTTTCCTTAATTGGATTGGTTCTTCTCTTGTTTATAGTTTTGGTATAATATTAGATAAAAGAACGCATGCATTGAAACATTATCTAATACCTTAAAATTCTCTGGTGAACAGGAAAAGCGAAAGTAATAAGTCAAGAAGCTACAAAAGATAAAAAGTAACATAACCTCACTAAAACTGAGTTGAAGTGGAGCTCTGGAATCTTAAAACATTTTTTGAAAATATTTTGTCCAAGTATGTTGATAAAACAATACTTTAGATATAAATCTTATTGTATTAGGATTCATATTATCGTTTCTATACACTTTTTTTTTCAAAAATACCAGTTTTTTAGTCAGTTCTCTATCTAGAGTCTCGTTTTTGTTGTGGTAGAATTTAATTTACGTGTTTTTAAAACTGGCGCGTCTTGGCAGTAACGCTGGGAGGTGTAGTTTTTAAACGCCGCCCTGTAATTTAAAGCAATCGATGTCTTCGGAGGGTATTTTGATGATATAATGACGGAGAGGCATTTTCTCACACCTCAGGTAAGAGTGTCGTGTTTTCCCATTTATTTTCTCAACTTATTTCTTCGCTAACTGGGCGGTTTAGGTCGAGCAACTGCGTCATTCTAAACACGTTTATTTGAAATCATCACATTTTTCGATTTTGAATGTATCGTCTACAGTTTCGTTGACAAAAAGATCATTCTACGTGAAGAAATAGGAATAGAAATTGAAAAATAAGACATAATAGGGCCGAAATTAATAAAAAAATGAAACTCTACTTTAAGTACCTTCTAAACGGGCAATGTTTTCAGTGCAATATACAGGGTGATTCATTAAGAATGTCCAATCTCTGAACTGTAGATTCTAGACCTCATTCTGCTCAACATGCCTTATGCAAATATAGCTAGTTTCCCAGATACGTGTTCAAAGTTTAGATTTAAATTTTTATTTTCGCAATGATTTTTTATGTTGTCACAATTTATATTTGAGAATTGGCAATTTCACGTTTTTTGGCATGAGGAATCATAATTTTCACTCTAATTTAACATTGCTAATAGAGGGCGCTAGTTACACTTGTTTGTGTTAATTAAATCAAAGTAAATTTTTTTTGGGCTAAACTTACAACTAAAATAATAAAAAAATATTAAAAAGCGTTAAATTTCACAAAAAAACATACTCTTCTTTGATTCGTGTAACTCAATCGGTTATCGAGTTATTTGCTTCTAAAAAGTTCAATAAATCTTAATTTTTACAATACATCAAGCAGAGAAAAAAAAATATATAAACTCCTGGACAAAATTAACGCACCACTCATATTTTTCTCAATAATCTTTATTTATTGTTAACTTAGTGTACGACAAGTATAGGCTATGGACCGTGTTTGACACTGACAGATGTTATTTAAACTAGCTAGTGTCACATAATACCTTGTTTTGACAGTAATTCATATGAAACTTCGTTTTAGAGTGAATCTGTGTTGAATTTTTTTCAAAAAGTATTGATTAAAACAAAATTTCTGTAAGAAGCAAGCGTTTGTTTGTAATTGTTTTTATCATATGCATGTTTGGAAGTTCATTTGCGAGTGAAACAAGTAAGAAAAATGAACCGCCAAAGAAATTTGTCAATAGAGGAGGCAGTGCGAGCATCGACTCTTCTTGATTAAGGATATTCAATGCGACATGTTGCTGGTTGATTGAGAAGACATCATTCCAGTATCAGTCGCGTAGTGAGACGTCATAATGAAACAGGCTCGTACCTTCGAAGAACAGGACAAGGGCGAAAACGTTGCACTAATCAAATTGATGATCGTTTTTTGAGACAACGTGCTCTCAGAGACAGGAGAGTTACCAGCAATATGTTAAAAAATGAATTAGCGGATGTTCGCAACGTCGCTATATCATCTCGAACGGTTGGAAGACGATTACATGAAGCAAAATTGAGCAATAGGAGACCAGCCAAAAAGCCCTTGCTTACCAGAGAACACAAAGTTCAGAGATTGAATTTTGCAAGACTACATCAGAATTGGACCATCAATGATTGGAAACGGGTCATGTTCTCCGATGAAACCAGAGTTAGCCTTAAAGCTCCAGATGGACGTGAGCGTGTCTGGCGAAGACGAGGAGAAACGTTTGCTAGCTGTAATATCTCTCCTAAAGTACCTTTTGGTGGTGGCTCTAAAATGTTTTGGGGAGGAATTTGCTTCGATGCTCGTACGGAATTAGTCCCTATACGTACGAGGTCTATGAATGCCCAATATTACTTAGATAACATTATTGTCGAACATGTAATGCCTTTTGCTCCATTTGTTGGGCCTAATTTTTTATTCATGCAGGACAACGCTCGTCCCCACGTGGCAAGACAGGTTATTGGTTACCTAAATGATGTTAATATCCCTTTATTAGAGTGGCCACCTAACAGTCCGGACATGAATCCTATAGTATAGAGCATCTATGGGACTATCTCAAAAAGAAGATTCGAAGTCTTAGACCTCCTGTTGTTAATCACAACCAACTTATAAAGGCCGTTATTGAAGAATGGGAGATTATTCCGCAAGCGTTTGTTGAACATTATTTAATATCAAGCATGCCTCGACGCATGAATGCAGTAATAAGAAGTAGAGGAGGCCCTACACGGTATTAGGGTTCACCAAAATTCATTTATTATGTTTCACATATTCTTTTTTCAATTTGAAAGCATGATAGCTTAATTATGCATTTTCAGCAAAAACAAATTTTTAAAGAAAAAATAAGGCAAATTAAGGTCATGTTGAGGTCATATTCGACTAATTTTTAGGTATTCATTATTGTTTCAATTTAACTAAGTCTTATTTTGTGTTTATATTGTAAATATTTAGAATAATTAAAGTGGTGCGTTAATTTTGTCCAGGAGTTTATATATCAAAATTTCCAGACCTGGCATCATATTCTAGGCAAGATTTGCCTGTTTTGTAATGTTACAACTCTGGAAACCCTGTTTATTTGTACATTTATTATAAATTAGGTTGGCACAATAAAGAAGTACATAATACATCCTGGTGTCATTCGGGAAAGAGTCGACAGAGAAACATAATTATACCTTTTGTATTCATACTAGGACAGTATACAGAAGGCCAGGTTCAGATATTCACAATTTTCACTACTAAGTCTGTTTATCTTACAAAACTGTGACATTTTATGATATTATCTCTAAAAATGAATTTTGGTATATCATTAGGTAGTTTTTAATTTCCTCTTTGAATTTTTTAACTTTAGGTATTAATTTGAGAGTCAATGGAATTAAGTTGTAAAGCTTTGGTCCAAAGAAAAACAAAGATCTTGTGTTACCGACTTTTTAAAAGTTTGTATTTTAATATCCAAGCTAATTGTAGATCTAGTTACCCGGGAATCTTCAATTTTAAATAAAGTAAGGTTTGTATAGATTTATTTAGATCGTTCGGCAACTCTTGCTGCAAACAATTAAACACATAGGCAACACAAAACATGTGTAGCTATATGGCCGGAATACACTGAAAATATTGTCAATATATTACCTAGTCTTGTTGTTATTGCTGGCAATGTTGCCAGCCACGGTGTTGCAGCTACATATGGCACGTACTAAGAATATTGCCCGTTTAGAAGCACATTAACAGTGGAAACTATGACAAAGACGTTGACAAGCAGTTATTGAGGCTGGTGGACGACACAAAAAATTGAGCAGACAAAGAAATAGAAGGGAATATTATTATTTCATTAGAAAAAAAAAGCAGCAGCACAATTGTTGTTGTAGGTACTCTAAAAGTAATTGGAACTGATCGAATGTCGAAAATTTCTAGTATTCGACGGTGATAACAAAAAATATGATTAAAAACCCAGAAGCCCATCCAAAAGACATTAAGGACTTTTTTCAAATCGAGCGTAATTGTGAGACTTCCTCTTAAACCAGTAATTACGGCCGTTACATAATTTTGTTAACACTTTAACAACTTTTTTTAACCAAAAAAGTATTACTCCGGCAGCAGTATATTTTTTTTGTCAAAAACAGTTGGTATCGAAGAAATAACAATCAGAAAAAAACGTATTTCCTTAATGACAGTACCTCTAATTCGTTTCACACCGCTGCGGTATGGAAATAATTACAAGGTATTAGACAAACACAAATTTGGTTCAACCCATAACACGTCTTTCTACATGATCAATAGTTAGGCGGCATTTCGAGTCTCAAAAGGGTCCTCATCTACTGAATTGGGTCTATTACGAAGAATTCAATGTTGATAATAGAGATGGAAACGTAAAAGTAACAGGTTTCTTACTAAATATCTATTATTCAATATTATCGAATGAAATATTGCAGGATTTCTATAGTTTTTGTGAGCATTTTGAGTGGGTTACTAGGCCTGTAGTGTTATTGTGAGTTTTTCAGTGAATTGAGGGTTTTTGAGTGTTATTGAGCGTGCTATAGTATAATATACAGTGTGTTACCAAATGTTTCTGTGTGCTATTGTGTGTTTCCGTGTGTAAACAAGAGCACTTTCAAACGAGACACTTTGTGGCTGGCTACCAGTGTCTGTAGTGTCTGAAAAGAATCACGCAGTGTCTCTTGTGAATGCGTCTGTTTATATTAATGTATTTTTAGCCGCGTGATTCTTTTCAGACACTACTGGCCTGCCACTAGTGTCTGTAGTGTCTGGAAAAAATCACGCGGCTAAAAATGCATTATTCCTTATCTGTGTCTCGTGGGAAATTGTCTTTTCAGACACTAGTAGCCGGCACAAAGTGTCTCGTCTAAAAGCGCTCTAAGAAACAGAAAAAAAAAATAATAATTTAACTTCTAAGGTAAATTATCTCTAGTCCATATAGCGAAAACTTCGTCCAGCTCTATCAAAGAAATCTCAAGAACGAAGTGATCGAGCACTGCAGCCTAAACCGAAAACAATCAATAATATTGAGACGGGACGTGGAATACGGAAAGTTGCGCGTTGAGGTGATAATGGGAAAAGATGCTCCGCCTTCCGCCACAAATTTAACGGCTTCAGAATAGTAGCTTTAAAGATCTAAAGCGCCTTTCACGCTTGCTTTATAGAATTTGACCAATTTTATATACATATCGAGGGCTACTCGGCGGTACCTCGTAAACGACATTTTTTATGATACTCGGTTATTTATTTATTTCGCTTTAAAATGTGTGTCGCCACCTATCTTGCACTACATTAATTAGAACGAAAAATTTTTAACAAAATCATATTCTAAAATATCGATTCTAAGTACTTGGACATAACTTTAAAACACTTTAAAGTACAATACATGATTTGTTACTTACGAGGTACTGCCGCGTGACCCTCGATATGTGTATTGAAAAATTCTTAGCCTACTATAGAACCAAATCTGGTGAATAAGGGGGGTGTTCTATTAATTCAAACCCTAAATCACGAATTTCTTGCATGGCAACATGAGATTTTTGTGCAGGGGCGTTGTCCTGCAAAAACAAAACACCTTTGGACAGCTTTCCGCGTCTTTTCTTTTTAATTTTTTTCCGTAGAGTGGTCAGTACTGTCGAATAGTAATCTCCGGTTATTGTTCTACCCTTATAGAGGAGAGGAACACCCCCTTTTTTTTCACATACCGACCAACCTCGTTCTAG